>JAGVSQ010007986.1:0-14798 GCA_022683975.1 Rhyacophila evoluta
TGGCAGATAACCGCTGGAGTACACAATAACATAATATTACGGTTCCCGCAGGCCAGGTGTTAATATAAACATGACTACAGTGAGTAATCATATTAGAAATTATCAAAGGAAACATTTTTGGATGCAAATATTTCTTGTGATTATGTAAAAAATACAAGTAGTGTATAATCAAAGAGAGTTGAAACAAAAAGACAGAAGAAAAAAAAATAAACAATTTCTTAGTAAAAACAAGTCCAACTAACAAGGATTGAAAGACAAATCCTCTAGAAAACTTTGCTTATATTCACATTTTTTGTTTTTGATTTTGTTTTAGACATGCCAATCTAATGCTGAATCTATTTTCACTGATGGTCGATGCTTCAGTTCCTGATATTGCTCTCGAGCCAGATAAAGCTGTTAAAAAGGTTCAAGACAAATTAAGGTAATATTTCATTTAATATAGTGGTAACATTATAGTATTTGAATAAAATGTAACTATGTAAAGTTTGGCTGTAGTGACTGACCAAATAATTTAAAATGAAAATGAAGACAAAACACATAATAAGAGCAATTATTGTAATAAATGTTGATTTAATATTTCTATATTTCCAGGCTTGATTTGGGGGATGAAGAAGCTGTCCATTATTTGCAGAATTTATTGGATATGTCAGTAACAGCTGTCATGGCTGCTCTTGTCGAGCACTTCCACAAATTTGCTCAATATTGGAGAAAGTAAATTTCTTGCCGAGAACACTATTTTAACACAATAAAAAAATACAATATGAACTTAACAGTAATTTGTATGATTATTTTTTCGTGATTTGATAATTTCTTTGTCAAAAATAAATAGGAAAATATAAATGATTTTAAATTGAAATAAATTGGGTGTATAAGATTTCTTTAAATGGAAAATAAACGAATATGTCAATATTTAAAGAAAATGTATGAGGGAAATTGAAAATGTTACCTGAACAAAATAAAACTTGTAAATTCGTTTCTGGCCCAAATATTTTTGTAACAAATTTAATCGTTTTTTTCAATTTTCTCACTCAATTTTTAAATAGTTTAATTTTTCCCATGTTAAGTTGATGTAAATACAAAATTCACTTATATTTTGTATCAAAATAAACTCATGCACATTCAATTAAAAAAAAAAAATGTAATTTGAGTTTTATTGTGTTCATGATAATTATTGATTGATATCTTTCTATAAAGTATGGAAAATTTTTAAAAAGATTACACAAGGGTCACAAATATTTAATATCACCACATCAATAGTAATTAAATAAATGATGGTAAAATGTAGATAATTTATGCATTTTGTTATATTGGACAATTTATAGTTTGGAGTAATAAACTTTTTTTATACAAAATTGTTTTATTTCGACATTTATGGACATAGTAACAAAATTTAATGTATATAATATTTTTTAAATTGCAACACACTTTGGGGATACTACAAATACAATTTTCTAATACTAGATAATGTATACAAAATAAAAATGCTCATGGAATTTATAATCCTTATAAGTACACCAACACCTTGTCATTTTAATAATCAAATAATGGATAATACATTTCACATAATAATTCATGCATTGGCACGCAAATTACTAGAAGTCGATGATAAACTGTTTCCTATATAATCATTAAAACATTCTCTGGCTAAGCCAAGATTCATTATGTGACAATCATTTCTTAGAGATAAAATTGCATTTCATGCCGAAAGCAAATAAGTTTTTCGCAATGAAGATAATAATAACGATGGATCACTAAGAATTTCTCAGTTTAACAAATAATACATCTGTGAAAGAAGTGCTGCTCTACGGTTATGAAACATGGCACCCAGCAAAAGCCCAAAGCAACCGTATTCTAAGCTTTGAGAACAGGTGCCTGCGGTGGATTATGGGGATACGGTGGGATGATTTAGTTCGAAATAAGATGATAAGAGAACGGACCATGCAGCCACTTATCACTGAACACATTTTTCACATTTTTTGAACTTGAGGAACTTGGCTTGGCCATATATTGCGGATGCCTCAAGAGAGTCTGAACCTGACCTGCCTTTCTTCAAACCGACCGGTCGTCGGCGTCCTGGAAGGCCGTTAAATACTATTTATAGGATGTATTCGGCGGAGTTATGGGATGCAGGTATGACCTGGGAGGATTATTCATTTACTTATCAAAACTTAATGTTTATTATTATAGTAATCGGTAGAAAGAATAATCCAATATTAATTATTTCATCATTTCTTAATCATTCTCTATCAACTTTACTTTGATAGCTATTGTTACATATAATTCTTTTTAATCAGTAAGTTTAACATTTTGGATATTTAATTTAAGTTTCTTAAAAGAACAAAGTTCTTAAATGCTATCAAATTTTAAATTATATCGTGGCATTTGTAACAATAAGTGCAGTTGAATATCACAGAAGATACATATATTCTGGAGTAAAATAGTAAGAATTAGGTTTGTTAGAGTTATTAAAATGCAGACTGCATGAGATTATCACTAGAAATAATTGAGTCACTCGACATCACAATTTTTCCCCCAGTTAATTTTTCAACCAAATGACATGCTGCTATTTCAGCCTGAGTAACGCCACCAACAACATAAACTAATAAACTTCTCGGCCGTAAAGGAAAAAGAGAATAACTTAAACTTTTCAAAATATTCGTACCTGTCTCTAAGTCTTTACAACCGACATCGATGCCGTTCAATGAATCTTTTTCTAAATTTGTATGTGCCAATTTCTCTCCTAATTCATCAATTTTGGAATTGATATCAAATACGGCTCCTCCAATTTTTACATCATTAATAAGTGAAAGTTTCGACACAACTTCATTCAAGTTATCCGCTTTTAAAAGGATACTTGATAGAGCGCTAACTAACGGTATATATGATCGATTAAATACGTAACTGGGGCACGTCGGATCTTTGAGAGGTGTATCTATACTTTCGTTAGGCAATTGTTTCAGTTTATTGACGGCTGTTTGAAAATTGTTTTGCCATCTCGGTAATCGTTCACTGATTGAAGCTAAATTAGGGAGACCTAACTGAGGTTTACCAACAGTAGGCGGTATGAGTAATCCAGCTGCTGCTAAGTTTTGAAATATGTATAAATATTTATAACCGAATGCATGAAGATATTTTGTAATTAAGCTGGTATACTCGTCATAAGTGATTCCTTGAGTCAGAGTCAAAAGACACATCAATCGAAGAGATGAATACATTCCAATGTCGGTACAAAAGTGCTCATCGACATAAGAATAACTAGATTTTTTATTTCTGTTATAAAGCATAGAATGTTCAACGGTCTGCATATCTTCAAATTTATCACCAAGCGCCGCCACAATTGTTTCACAAGCCAGAACATGGTTTGATAAGCAACGTTTTGTTGCGATAACTTCTTTTAATTTTGAAGACACATATTCTTTCATTTGACTAATTCCTAAGTCCCCAATACTATGACCTTCGGTATTCAATTCTTTTGCTCTGGCGCTTAGTGTTGTAAATACTGTTGAGAAATGTCTGTACCTAATTTCAGAATAAATAGGATCCGTATATCTGTCTAGAACCATTGAAGTTGGCTTGCTTGTTTTTTTTTCTGGATTTTCCAATTTCAAGTCTAGATTTAATTGTCCTTGTTTATATTTTATATTGGTTACATCTAAATCTAACTTTCCACAGTTGACATTGAATATTTCATACAGCAATCCACTATAACTGGATGGAGTGAGTAGACCAGAAGCATAGTCTTGATCTCGATCAATAACGAGCAATGCTCCAAATTCACTTTCCTCTTTTATTTTACTGTCTCGGGCGAATGCTTCAGAATAAATATCATACATTTCAAGGACATAGGACGATTGCTTTCCAACTGAGATGAAAATATCAGGCTTCCCAACAACTTGACAGAGAGTCCACAATGAGTTTGAAATGCTGTTTAAAAGTGACGTATTTTTCTCCACAAACACAGCCTTATATAAAAATGGCAACTCCAAGCATAACATGTCTTCGTCAATATTGATTAGTTCCCATTGAAAGGATTTTAAAGTGGCAATTCCCGAAAGTCCTTCTTCTTCTAGAAGAGTTTCGTAAATTGCTAAAACTTTTGGGATTATAATGATGGTTATAATGGTTTTGTCATCAATGATGTTTTGACTGAGTAGGCTATTAATTTGATCAAGAACATATTTGTATTTTATAAGCGATGATGGAATAAAATATACCCTGTTTGTATTTGTTGTTGATCCAATTTTTGGTTCCAGTTTGTAAATTTTTTCAATCCCATTTTGCCTGCAATATAAAAATCAAAAGTGAAATATTTTTAGCTAATGTTCCGTTGTACACATTTTAAAAACTAAAATCGTAAGTGTACTTGAATTGTAGAAGGAGAAAATATTAAAACATGCCATAGAACCTCTATTATCCAAACCTTGACTATCCAAATTTTTGATTATCCGGATTTTTAATTTTACCCATGTCACCGAAAAGAAAATGTATTATGCCAACATTAAAAGACAAACTGAATATTGTTTATGCTTTGAATAGCGGTGTATTGGGACATCTTTCGATTAATACTACGGTGAAAAGTTTATTTTTAATGCTGATAAAACGGGTTTAAATCTCCAATAAATTGAATAAATCGTGATGCAAAAGATCCAAAAAAATGGCTTCAGTGTTTTTTTGAAGTGCTGCATTGGCAATTAACATTGAACCGTTAAACTATGCAATGCAACTATGCAAATATGTGTGAATAGCGTTGCCAGTTGCTGCCAACTTAATCATGTATTTTGCGAAAGTTCTGTGACTAAAATTAATGAGTACCGCTAAAATTAACGATAAACTTGAAATTAGAGTTAAATTTTCTTAGTATTTGTGCAACAAAATTTGGGAATTAAGTGCTGTCAAAATATCATATTTAAATTTCATACCGCAGCCATGACGCACCACCAATTCGTTCAAATGCTCCTATTATACTAGGCTCTATGATCAAATCTTTTTTATCTCCACATGTTAATAGTATACTTTCTAATTTTTTCTGTGAAATTAGACACAGCGAGGACAACTTTCTTGTCAAAGACACATCCATGGCAAGAATTATCAACACAAACAATTTATTATGACGTTCACAACTGTCAGATTATAAACGTCAAAACATTGTCTAAGATGTTGCCATTGAATTACCGTCCAATGCTTCAAATCAATAGCAGATAAGCATCATACTTTCTTATCTAATTATGATTATCAAAGAGTCTCAATAAATGAATTCACATTTTGTTTAATAATTAAATTTAAAAATTTACACTATGACTAAAGTATTATAAACTTGTTTTAAAACGATACATAAAAACGTGAATATATATTTTTTTCTGTTTGAAATATTAAACTATAGATTTGAAATATTTAATATCATTTAACATGATATAATTTTTTTTTAATCGAGAGCGGATATCAATGATATAAACTCCAATTTTAATAGCAACACAAATTCGATAATATCCGGTCATGCGTTCCTTCAGTTTCGCAAATTCGCAGCATCTCGCTCGCTCGCTTAGACATGGCTGCTAGGTTTATTGCAAAACTGGTGAGTTATGTCATCCATATCATGAAATATATTGAGTTAATTTGACAAATTATGAAATGAATGCATTTGACGCAATTGTTAATATTTACTGCTGTGCATTCTTATCACGTCTTACGCTGACTTCTCTCGACTATTTTGTATTGCAAAAAGACAACTTCGATACATACCTTTGAAAATTTTGATTCTATTTTAAGTCTGTTATTTTAAGTTAAGTGTGAACATATAACCATCGGTATTTTCTTATGAAATACTGTTTATTTTGTTTTGTTGTCAATATAAAAATCTCATTCGTCTTCTTCATTGATATCTTAATGAAATGTGAAGGTCTAATTTACTATGCGTACGTCTACTTGTAGCCTTGCCAATTAGATCATTGTGATAACGTAAAAATTGAACTGATTTTGCTGTTTTGTAGCCCCTTTCACGGCCCGCAGCGGCAAGAGCATACAGCTCTGGATTGACAAAATGTACCCTCATTCCTGGAGATGGAATCGGGCCAGAAATATCCGCTGCCGTGCAGAAGATATTTGCATCTGCCAATGTTCCCATTGAATGGGAGTCAGTCGATGTGACACCAGTCAGGGTAAATATTATTATTTATACTAGACACATATTTTAAAAATGTATTTCATGCCATAATATCAACCATCACATGACTAAAATATTTACTTACTTTGATTGTTTTGTTAGCTTTGGATTTTAAAAACTTCTTATCAATTCATTCACCTTCCTTGGAAATTATACATCGTAAATGATTAGCAGCACTTCGATACTTATCAACATAACGCTATATCTATCAATAATCTAAGTTACATGAGTTAAAATATATTTTTTTTAAACTTAAAATTTACTTACAAAATATTTCTTACATTGCTTATAATTAACATGCATCTATTTTTACTTTTGTATTTTATGGCATGTGAAATTTGCAAACAGGAAAAAGGGCTTCCACCTTATCAATTCTACAAGATTTTCCTAAATAACTCATTAAATTAATATCACATTGAGTAAATAAAACAGCACTTCACTTCAAGTTTGTTTCTTTGTAATGCTTTGACTTTGGCTCAAAATCATCAAATTAACTTTTTTGTGCCTCTTGAAAGTTTTGTTCTATGTGACTTATGTCATTTTCCTTTCCACAGTCGATCGCCATATATCTTTATCGCAAATTATTTTCAAAATGTTCGTTGATTACCATTTATTCATAATTGGGCCTGAGTCCAAAATTTAAATAGCTTAAATATTTTTTTTGTGCAGTTACGAGATAATGAACTCTCATTAATATTAATTTGGTTAAAAGCATTCATGCTTCCTCATCGAACCCTGCTGGTATTATTAAATATATTATCTTCTGCTACCAAGTATTGTGAAATGTTTTGATATATGTCAAGTTGGTATCTCCCAATCAAATTTAATTGTTTATTGCTATTATTTTTTGTGCAACACGAAAAAATCTGGGTTATAAATAATCATTTGTACGTAGTGTAAGTACACTAGATGCTTGTGTAACCTTGTAGACTGTCTTGTGTTTCATGGTAAGATAAATTATTGTAATTTAAATACATTGCATGTTTCTGATGCTAATTGATCAATTTTACTTTTAATTTATTCATCATTCACGGATTTCAATAAATATTGCTACAACTCCTTTTAATCTGTTGAAGTGAAGATGTATGTAACTTTTAAATATATCAATTTATTTTTTTCTTTTAAAACTTAAACGGTTATAATGACAATATTTCACGTTTTATTGGTATATTATAACATGTATGCAAATTGCTTTGAATTGAGGGTTTGGGATTTCAATCTTGCTGTCTATATGTTTATAAGCATATCTATTCACGAATGTAGATCATATGGACCTCCGCACTATGAAGGCTTATTTATAATAATCTTTTTTTTTATGAATATTGTATAAGTGAACCCCTGGTGTAATTTTGAGTTAGGTTCTTTTTGGGACTTGTAATATTGATGTGTCAAATACATATCGTCTCGAAAGCCTAATGCTGTGTCTGCGTGATATTGGTGAGGTGTTAAATTATTATTAACGCGCAAACATTTGGCTTGTTTTTTTTAATGTATAGATGCAATGCATATCCCAATTTACTTGAAGAGGTTGAACGTCTGACAATCAATCTTGATAAAAAATAATCTGTTAAGCTACATCTTCATGACAGAGGAACTGCTTCAGATGGTTAACTCAAATTAATTGTTTGTGTAAAAGTGTTATTAATAGACAACATTAATCATATTTATATTTTTATTTGTCAGGGAGCTGATGGAAAGTTTGGAATTCCGCAAGAAGCCATTGATTCGGTAAACAGAAACAAAATCGGCCTTAAAGGACCTTTGATGACCCCTGTCGGTAAAGGTCATCGATCATTGAATTTAGCTCTCAGGAAAGAGTTCAGCTTATATGCCAATGTTAGGCCCTGCAGGAGTATAGAAGGGTAAGACTTCACCCATTGTAATATTTAACTGTATTTTGTGCGTTGTTGAATTGTAGCAATTTTATATTTAAGCGTTTACAATTTTTTAATGTTGGTAAGAAATTACAGTATTTTAATTCCATACTCTTGCAACAATAAATATATATATTTTACTTATTGTAACAAGTATGCACAAATTATGTTGAATACTTCTTCGCAAAAAAAATACTTCATTACGTATGACTATTTATCGCTGTTTCTTCACATGGTTAGCTGCATCCGATTTGTCATTCCCCATCAAGAAATATAAGTTAGAAGTATAATTTTATGAATGAGTGATTTTCAATAAAAATCCAAAAAGTATATCGAATTATGTCAACAATCAATGATGCTATTGGAAGTGCCGGTATGAGAATTGAAAATTTGCTAATAGATAGGGTTAGAATTTCACCAATTCTCCACACTCCATTTTCACTAGTTTCAAAGTTACGATGTTAATTAAAATTGCATTTTTTTTCAATGTATCACGATTTAGTGCCATAATTGTGCTTACTTTTAGTTGATTCACCCCTATATTAATTAATATGCTAAGGAAATAATGAAGAATTGAGTGCTTAAGTAAATATTTTCCAGTATTTTGAATTGCATATTTCTCAGAACAGCGGCAATGTCACATTGCTATTCTTTAGATCGTAATATAATAAAAAAGATTGGATACATTATGGTGCCTTTTTTGCAGGTACAAGACCCTCTATGACAACGTAGATGTGGTGACAATCCGTGAAAACACAGAAGGAGAATATTCGGGAATTGAACATGAGATCGTTGATGGAGTTGTGCAGTCCATCAAGCTCATCACCGAAGATGCCAGTAAACGTGTGGCCGAATTCGCTTTTGAATACACCAGGGCTGTTGGCCGATCCAAAGTCACTGCTGTTCACAAAGCCAATATTATGCAAGTTTTATATTTTCATTTTATACATACTATAGTACACTCCATTTTAATTTTTCCTTAGACACTTGGTCAAAGTGTAAGTGCATACGTTTCATTGTATAAAAATCAATGGATATCAAAATATAAAATTCATTAATCTTAACTGTATTCTCATTTTATTAAAAATAATACTTTTAAAAAATCGTAACAAAGATTATTCACTATCAGACAATAGATGAACCCGTTTACGCACATCTGGTACAATATCATCGTATTCATCACATGAATATCCAGAGCCTGTGTGATATTTCTTTTCAAATTTTCGGATTTATTGGACTTAAAAAAACTTTTTTTGGGGGAGGGGGGTGGCACTATGCTATGTTGGAACCGTGTATAAGAGAATTCGGCGTAATTTCTTTAACTTTCATTAAATAATGTGGCTAACTCATGTGGCAAATATAGGATGCCAATCGTATATTGAGAGTGTCCGCATTTGCCCTAAGAAGAATTATTGAAATTGGCTGGATTGCTATATTGTATTCCATAAGGATCGTTTGCGACATTATCCATCAGTTAAATGTGGTAGATAACAGCATTACTTTGGGATGCCGTGTGGTTTCCACATGTTTCACCTTGAGATTAGATGTGATAAAAAAACGATTCGTTTAATTATGTCAAATTTTTTTCAATATAATGTTAACTGATTTATTTGAATCTTTAATATAATATTTTACAATTTTTTCTCAGTGAATCAGACCTAATTGTTCATGTGATGTTTGAATGTAAAATTTCAGGAGAATGTCAGATGGTCTCTTTTTGAGATGTTGTCGTGACATGGCGGAGAAATACCCCGATATTAAGTTTGAAGAAAAATACCTAGACACTGTTTGCCTTAACATGGTCCAGGATCCAAGCAAATATGATGTCCTTGTAAGAGCCCCCTTAATTTTCTTTCTCACAATAAATTTTGAAACCGATAAATTATTACTAGAAATAGGATATTTTCATGATTTAAAAATATAAGATTATTAGTTATATTCTAATATTATTTAGATAACCTTTCGTATGGGAATTTGATCTCTATTCAAACTGAATTTTTATTATTCGTCCATAATATTAAAATTTAATTATAAAACAATTATCTATTGAGAAATTTTAAAGTTTTAATAAATTAATTATTCTAATCATACTAATTGAATGATTTTAAGGGCGAAACATTTTCTAATACAGTATACAATCAAGACAAATTGAACTTTAAGCTTTGTGTTCAATTATAATTGTTTTTTCTATTCTTAAACCTTCGGTGAAATATAATTTCATAGAAATAATAATTGTGCTGTATACTTTCGTCTTAATTCAGCATGTAGTATTTGTTAAGCTGGTTTTGTAATACACCATTAATGTAGAAGCAAGTTGTGTGAAAAAATGAATTCTGAAGTATTTCTTATATTTACCAGGTGATGCCAAATCTCTACGGAGACATCATGTCTGACATGTGCGCCGGTTTAGTAGGCGGTTTGGGACTCACACCCTCCGGTAACATTGGATTGAATGGAGCCCTCTTCGAATCTGTAAGTATTCGTCATGCTAATGCAATTTCAATTATTTAACTGTTTGAACATTAGATTTCACATCAAACCAAAAAGTTTTTATTATTTATTCATGCGTTTTAATTCCTTTTGTATTTTATTTAAATATTTTTAATCACCTTTTGTTTTTAAATGATTTAAAAACTTATTTTTAAAATATATATAGATCTTAAATTAATTTTTCTGAACAATTTTCATTTTTGAGTTGACTTAGATCAATTGGAGTAAATATTTCTAGAAATGTTGATTTACCTGAATTATTTTGAGTAAATGTTTTTACTGTAGGTCCACGGAACAGCGCCTGATATAGCCGGTAAGGATCTTGCCAACCCGACGGCCCTCCTCCTCTCAGCCGTGATGATGCTCCGTCACATGAAGCTCACCGATCACGGGGATAAGATCGAAAAAGCCTGCTTCGCCACCATAAAGGACGGCAAATACCTCACAGGAGATTTGGGCGGCAAAGCCAAGTGCTCCGAGTTCACCAATGAGATCATCAAGAAGATTGAAGCTTCGCCATAAGAAACCACCTCTCCCTATAAACTACAAAGCAGTCTGTAGATTGTATTATGATATAAATGCTAGTCGCCATAGGGTTATAGATACAATTTACATTACATTACATTTTAACACTCGTATTTATTGAATCAATGTATGTAGGATTGAATTAGGTAATCCACGATCTGAGCAATTATAATTATGAAAACATTAATAATATCTCTAATGAAATTTCTCTAATATCAACTCTATCATAGAATAACACAGTCAAAAATGTATTTCATACTGTAATCGATTTATATTATCTTCATATAGTTAGTTTATACATTAATGACTTCATTTAAATGATCGAATCATTTAAAACAAAAAACTGTTATTCGATGGTTGAATGGGAGGATATTTGAGTAGGTTAATTTTCTAATCGCTATGAAACGTTCACATTATAACGTGTGTTTTGCTTGTTTTGTCTTTAATTTTTAGCGTTTACCTAAGACAATCTACAGATGGACGATTACTCCAGTACAAACATTTTGACATTAGTGACATCTACCGAGATTGGTTCACGTTTCTTTTAACTGTTGATATATTAATTACCTTAGTGGCAATGCAGTATTTTCTTTTATTAGCGTTTAAAAATGATGAGTTTTTACTGGAAAAGTCACCTAATTTTGTGCATTTAAAATGTATGATTTTGTCAAAACAATTGAAATTATTATCGAAAACTCGGTTGGAGCCGTGTTGCCAAAGTTATATATAAATATATATATGTAGGCTAAGTTTTGGATACATGAACATGCCTTTTTCTCAATCGTTATGCACAAGACAATAATTTGAATAGTTAATGAATACCCAGTTAAATTCTTATCAGATATGTCAATTTATTAATGTAAGGCTGCCATTTTAGAGTTATATCAAGTGAAATCAATATGCTGATTCATAATACTCGCAATGAATTCAGTAACAACATGTAAATTCCTAATTTCGTTGTAATTGGTCGCAGGAATAAAATTTATTGATATTCATCAATGAATATTTGATAATCAAATTCATGAATACGATTCCCAATTGTCAATGATTTTTAATATACAATTTTTGAACGGTGAGTAAAATATAAAGTAATTCAAAAATATACGGTGGCCCTGCATTGATTAATCTTTCTTTGTGTCTTGTTTTTATGAAAACGGACGAATCATATCCCGTCGATATTGTAGAGATATCAATACAATATCTCGCATTAGTGAAAATATACATATTAAATTAATTTCTTTATTTATTACGAAGATGAGTAAACAGGGCGCAGTTTGTCCAACAAATAAACTGAATTATTACATTTGTTTCTAATAATTGATAAAGTTTTTTTTGTAAGTTTATTTATTTTAATCGAATTATTCAAGAGACTTCGTATATTATTGTTACGAATTTTTAAAATTGTCTATGAAAATATTAAACCATCGATAATGTTTTACTTACATACAATTATCAATTCTTAGATTTAATTGGCGTATTATATAATATGAAAATCAACCTTTAATTGTTATAATTTAACTAAATCATTGAACCTACATAGTAGTTACCCTCTACAAATATGTGATTTAGTAATAATTACTGCAAAGCATTTTTTTTTAATTATTGGCTTTATGTTACCATGTTTTTTTACCATTACTCGTTTAATTGTCATCAAATGGCAGATTGATATTAACAATGTTTGTAATAATTAAAATATTGATAAATAATCCAGGAGAGATTCTGTACCTATTATAAAAACATTTTTTTTTTGTATGTCATTAACGCGTTGATGAGTATTGTGTTCAAAATGCCTATAAATATATAGAAATCTGTTGAATCAATAAACTGTTGATTTATATATTTGCGTTTTATTTTTAAAAGCCCTATTTTCATGCATCCATTTATATATTCCATTGTAAGGAATGTGTGATTTCCAATATGTTACGAATGTCTGAAACTCGGTCTGGTAATTTGTTTTTTATTAGTTATTCAATTAAAATACATTATTCATTTTTCTCCGTGTTTGTTATCTTATAGCAATGAATGGATGTGCCAAATTGTGTCGCATAAAAGGGAATCACCTGAAACACAAATTTCAAAGAGCATTTTTTCCTATAATTGAACTCGGTTGGTTTTTAATTGAAGGGTGAGGGGAAAGAAAGGTCAATGTCCAAGTTAGGGCGAAAAAAGTTAATAATGCTGTTAGGAATATTTTTTGGAAGCTATTGACCTGTATTCTTGGATAAAAACATGGTGAGAGTTTGAAGAAAAGGTATAGTCCATGGACAATGATCTTTCTTTCTTCTTTAAAGAGGTAATAATCAAATTTTCATGTTATTTTAGAACGATGATACCAAAATGTATAAAGAAGCCTCAACCCAATGGAGAATCTTAAGTTTAAATACAATGAACCTTTTAACAAATAAGATTATCTCGAAACTAACTTTCGATGACATTGATCTTTCTTCCCGCTTGCCCTTTAATTCTTATTGCATTTTTTTTATATTCTTGATGAAAGCTGGTGTTGGTGATGATTATCAAAATGGATAGTGAATAAATATTGACTGAGAAAAGAAATCTGAAGTTTCAAATTCTATATGGTGACCAGAAAATTTTATTAAAAATCAGTGTCTCCGTTGGGTTAGTTGCAGTCTGCAAGAATGGTGCTAATTATTTGAATAGTCTCTTCATGCCTGAGAGAAGATGAATTACTAGAAGGCTGTAGTTTTTTCAGCTGAATAAATTAGGAAGGGATGCACGAGTTCTCGGTGTCAGCAATTGTTACCAAGCAGATAGGACTGGAAGAATTTGCTGAAGAAGACTGATTTCATTCCGGACCGCAGCACTATATTTTCATAAAACAATTTCAATAGGTAATGAATGACACGTTTGGATTTTAACGTCTTTATTTTTTAGTGCAATGAAGAATTATTATATTTTCTAGCAGGTTTTGTACAATAACAATCCACCCAGTTAGTTTAGTGATAATTCACCTACATTCAATAAATGTAACATGTACATTTTCACACGTTAATCTATGTAACATCATTTCAACATAAAACAATATACAATATACACCACCTAAAATAATTGTATGCATTATCGTTTCATAAGAATATAGACAGGCTTGAAATGAATTGTCAGAGTTGAATGTTTGACTGCCTTTAACCTCTACAATATTATGGCCACACTAATACGAGGGGATATTACGCCAAAAGAACAAAATTTTACTATAATGTCCGTGGATATATGTTACAAACATAGTCAACTATTAATTTATAGATTTATTTATTAATTTACATAAAAAAAGCTGAAGCTACAGAGCTCAACTTTTTTTGCTATGTTTAAGACCTATAGAGAGGCTACTTTTAATTTCTCTTTTTTTATTACAATAATACAAAAATAATAAAATTTCTTTATTCAGACTTGAGATAGAGGTTATCTCACTTTGTATAGGTTATGAACCTACATTACACTAAAACAATACACTGAAGGTATGCTGATGGTCTGCGAATACGCTTTAAAGTGAAGATTATGTCTGTCAATTGTTTTACGTCATATTTTTGGTAAGTACTAGCGTTCATTTCGATGGTTAGTGTTATGGCTTCATTACAGTAAAATACGTAGTGTGGTGTATAGGGCACAAAAATCTTGATACTTTTCCTTGTCATCTGTCTAAAACAGAAAATAATATTTCTTTGTCTACAAAAAGGTTTATTAACAGCTTAACGACTGTGGACTCATATGAGTCTTGACAGAATATTGGTTGG
>JAGVSQ010007987.1:0-14797 GCA_022683975.1 Rhyacophila evoluta
AGAAATTTTGGAAATCAATCGAGCACAGCTATTGAAACTTCCATTATTGAATGATAATTAGCCGAACATTTGGAAATAAACGATATGACAACATGCTTTTGAATTTTTTTTTATGAGTATCGTTTATTAGTTAATTACTCAACCCACTGGACTACTAGTCTTTAAACTTCAGCGGGTATGGTAATCGAGCCCGCTAGCTTCAGTTCTAAATTTAAATGTTCATTCGTGCTTTAAATGCCACCTTTTATAATATATATATATATTATCGACCAGTACAGCAATAAGGAAGAATAATAATAATATTAATTTATTTCTACACCTACATAAAATAAATCTTAATTGTTACGAAACGGTTTATAGTTGTATCGCGAGATAGACAAATATTAAATAGTGAAAACTGAAACGTTTGCCATATCTCGGCTTTTATTAGACGTATAGTTGTAGTATATGTTTGGGGAAATTTTATGTTATAGTTTATTAAAAGAGTTGGTTAAAGTTCTTCTTTCGTAAAACTTTTTGCAAATTCTTCGTTAAACAATTTCACAAAAAAATGGCTTACATTCAATGAGGAAATTAGTGAAAGACACGGAGATACAATTATTACTGTGATGATAATCTTAGGTTTGTCGTAAAACTTTATCTTATTCATGTCATCTGATATTTTTATCGACTACCCAGTACAATAAAATACATATCCACTGAAGGCAATCGAAAACTCTCGTGGACATGAATAGGAAATGAAAACAAAGGGTTGTTTTATTGCAATGACATAAAACCGGAAAAGGCGGAATTGATAAATTGGTTTTTCTTTTATTTTACGATATATTTTCACATTTCGCCGCGTCAGAACTATCTTTCGTATCCTCAAATCATCAACTCGCAGAACAAAGCGACGAAATCATTCAATCATTTTTTTTTTACACAGTCGCCCATTTTTATTATTAATCTAATCTGAAGAAATTTATTTAACATTCTGTTTCGGTCGGGTTTCCTTTCAATTAATCCTTCTATTGCTGTTAAAAAAGCAATAAACATACTCGTTAATGTGTCATCCATAAAAATAAGCTTTATTAATACCGTAAGATACTATTCAATTTAAAATCAACCATGGGTATTACGACCGTCGTGCATTTTTGATACCAAATTGGGCACTTATTATTATATTTATCAATTGTGAATTTAAACCTATCCACTGCATTAATGTTATAAAATGCATTTTAAGTATAATCGTTAGTCACACTACTATAAAGCTGAACAATATTTTAAAAAAGATCCGTTTATTTTAAATATTGAGTTTTTTTACAGTAAAAATATTTTCTACGTAAATTAAGCATGAACCGGCATCACTAATAATTTTATAAAGTACATAAAACTGTTAACACACTGTCGTTTACAAGCTGTGCGAAGAAGTACTATTTACTGCCACGTTGTGGTAAAAATAAGAAAACTCTTTTGTGTATATGTTTGACTCCATCTTGAAAATAAAATAGCAACAATTTTTGCGGGGTTCATCTCGTATTCTGCAGACACGTTCCACTTAAAATGAGATTTCTTTTGAACATTTTGCCCACAATTTTACGTGGAGCGTTGACACACCAGATTGTTTTATAATATTTACCTTGGGTTAACCTCGTATTTTTGCGTCAAGTTTTTCATTTTATTAAATATTTATAAAATTATTATGCTATTTTTAAATATCCACTATTATTTTTATTATTTTGAATTTTCGTTCACCAGCTTTGTAAAAATATAATAACAAAAGATTTTGATAACAGTTTGTCGTTTTGGTCGTAAGTCAAACATTATGTACAAATCTTAAAGAAATCATTCTCAAAAAATAAATGATAATTCCACTTAATTATTAAACTAAACCTTCATTTTTTTTCTTGCATAACGTTATATTATTTTATTGCTTGCATAAGCTTTTATAAATAACGATATCATTTAGTATTCATATCATTTTTACAGATAGTATTTTGTAAAGTTGTTACGAAAACCAGTCTTTTGCAAGTGACTCGTTGAATTTCCTTCTCCATTCAACATGTCAAAACCACACTTCAGGGAAAAAGATTATCATAATTCAATATTTGGGGAGAGTTACGCAACCCCTTTCGTCATAATGCTTTTTCATTTGGTAATAGTAGTTTGATAAATGAAAGTCTGCATGAGCCATTCTTTGCGCTTGTGTCTCATTCTTTTTATTTTTAATTTTTGTAAGCAGGAAATTGATTTTTTAATTATTTTTCCGTGGCTACAGTTATTTAACAACAATGTTTTACAATTAAGTAAAAAATATATAATTTCAATTATTTAGATATGTAATGCAAGTTTTGAGAATATTTCTCTTGATTTATTTTACTAACTACCATATGAATTTTACAACATGACTGACAATAATATTTATAAATTTTTTTGTAAAATATTTCGTGTTTGGTTGATAACTATTTCTCACAAAAAAACTGACTTAACAAGAATTTGTAGATATCAAAAGTCTTTATTTTTGCAGTTAATATGATTGTAATAAAAATAATGTGAATCAATAATGTGACACATCTGTTTCCTGGAAAAAAAATTCCGTATTTAAGAACTTACTTTAGTTTTTTCGTACGATATTATTAAATGAATAGTTTTTTAATCTAAAAGAAGTGTGTTAATTGTCACTTTTTAGTTAAGTGTTGCTTTTTATTTTTTTAATGTTATCATTAAGAAAGATTTATTATTTCAAAACAAAATACAGATTTGATGTTTGGATATTACTGCCAGCATGTCAGTGACTATCATTTGTAACAGAAAAAAGCTTGTACTTTACCTCGCAAGATCATTCAGACCACAACTGAAGCCGTCGCATTAAAAGCTCTTCCAACAACAAAAGCGATTTACTGTAAACGACTTTTAAACGACCGAGAAGAGATTACGCGGCGAAGGGAAACAAACGCATTCGGTAGTCTTTTTGACGTATATCCCCTCTTCAGTATTGTCACGGTTGAAACTATGTATGGAAAAAATTATATTACACGCACCGTGGTTTGGTTCGTGTAGCGCGCCCTCTGGGAGCGGAGAGTCGGGACCCGCGACTGCCCCCTTTCTGCTACGGTGGGTCTACGACGGTGCTCCGAGATGCGCTACGCTCCACCTGACAGACGTGACAGACTGCGGCGTAGAGCACAGCATTGGCAAACCTTTTGGTTTGCATTAAATACTACAGCTTAAGGATCGAAATATAAAATTATTTCTGTTTTAAATTTCTTCGCTTCTTTTTCCTTTTCAACGAAAATAATAACGCATATATTTAATGTGAAGTAGATTGTTTTTCACATTCGATATTGTTGTCTGTTAATAAACCTTGTGCTTATAAATATTAATTACGGTTGATTTTATTTAAGTATTTAAATGTTTATAACTTGTTTATTTTAAGACACTTATAAGAAATACTGCTTTTAAACTGCGTGTACAAGTTAAAATAACCTAGAAAAAATTACTTTAAAAGAGTTAATTAATTTAAGTAATGCCTATATCAAAATGTAGAATAATATACTATACCTGGCTGTAAATCAATTTCCTTTCTAGACATACAGAATTATAAAAACTGTAAAATAGTTAGTTTCTTTGGGTATTTATTGGCATTTTTTTTCGAAAAGAACGTTCAATCATTTATACGACTAATATAGAATATTTCAGAATGTCTCAGAATATTTAATTATGGCTATGGCTTATTATAGTTTTTAAAATATTTTCATATCTACATCTCGTAGGATATAATATGTTGTATGATATAAAACATATTTGTTGTGTGGAACATAAACTGTATTATTATCGTTATTAAATCGTCGTAGTAGATTTTTTTGAACTAAGTTACATATAGGGTAAAATTAAGTAAGACTCAATTGGGATCTTGTCAGAGAAATTAATTAGGTCACTCGTATTGATAGTCTCATATTCTTTATTTGCTGAGATTTAAGCAATAAATGTTCGTTTGTAATAATATTATTTTGTATTATCAAACATTTAAATATATTTGTCTCAAAACTATGTGATTTTGATTCAGTTCAAACCATTTCTACTGGCGAAATATTTAATAAATTCAAGTTTTTATAGTCAGTTATTTTGTATAAACGACAACAAAAAGGTGCGTTATAGTTATGTGTGATAGACGACTTATTTATGATACGATATACATATAAGAATGTCCTGAAACTTCCGATCAGATTCACAATAAAAAACGCACGTGCACCTAAATTTGGTGAAAGCTATTATTACGAATGGAACTCACAGGGCCATAATAATATGGCGAGGGCCCGAGTAATGATATAAAACGAAGGGAGTGTGGGGTGCAACGGGACGGAGAAGAGATCCTTCCTTTTGACGCAATATCACTGATTATTTTTGACAGACGGGTAAGGAATTCGAAATACTTTTCAGATTTCTCCACGGCATCGGTGGGCCCGCGTAGCCTGCCTGCTACTGTGTTGTCTGCCGCAAGTGACAGCTCCGCCACTCAGTGGCGTAACTCTCGGGCCCCCTTGATCAGCGAATTTCGCTTGACGTCGGCTGTTTGGGATTTTTTCGAGCATAAAAATATGAAACGTCTTCTTGAGTGAATTTGACAAACCTTCAAGTGCAAAAATAAAAACAATCTCTCGGACAAGTTGTTTTTTTTCACTGTATTAAAGATTTTTTTTGTACTGAATATTTTTTGTACTATGACCTAATTATTTCAAAACAAATATCTTCTCTTCTTATTTTGCTTTGATTATTTTTACCGTTTTTATTCCAAAAATGAAGCGTATTAATCTGAGCAATGTGTTAATGACCACTCTAGAAATGAAGTATATTAATGTCAGCACTGTAAAGATTTATTCTAACTAATTTTTTTCACAAAAATTAATTTCAACCATACAATTTCATACATACAATTTCTCAACCTATTGTGCAATCAGCCCCATATCATCAAATACTACACTTCCAATCACACATTTTTACAATGTATATATCCGTTTGCTTCAATTTTGGAGAGGACATAAAAAATGATTCCACAAACTCCGTCTTCAAAGCGCATATGCTAAGCTGTCCACCACCGGGGGACACTTATTTTTAAATGAAAAAAATATTTTCACTTCAAATTCTGATAATTTCAAAATAGAATATGTTATATTTATATTAATGTACTCACAAAGCTTTGAAACAAGTCATAGACATTGAAAATGGGAAGAAATTGAAACTATTTAGAATTATTAGTTATAACCCATTTAATCCCCACTTTCATGTATAGTAGGACATTTCTGATTATTACAATTCTATATGAATCGAATTGAAGCATTAAAATAGAACAAGAAGAGAATATCAATGAGAGCTTTTTTAATTATTGTAATATACCATTTATATGCCAGTTATTGATTAAACTTTGGCGGTATAAATCGATGTTATTAAGTATTAGTTACTTGAGAGGATATTGAATCTGTGATCGCATCGCTTAATATTAATGCTTCCGCTTAAGTAAATATAATATTTATTAACAATAAAGAAAAAACAAGCTTTCTTACAGGGAAAAATTTATTTTATTTACTCGACTTTAAGTATTTAAGTAAAAATTTCATTTTTTATTTTATGATTTCCTCTCGGTAATTTTAAGTACCGTTATTGGATTAACAATATTATTCTTTTCTAGTAGGGCGAAGCTTCTCAACCGCACTTTTGAAATCCATTTAACTAGTTAAAATAATAACCAGGCTTTTCCCCAGAGCACGCTGCGTGGGTTTCAATAAAAGAAGATATCTTACGTCAGGGTGGAAAAATTCCGTGTCTAAAATGAAACATACAGCCAGGAATGACAGCGACTTGTTAAAATACTGGCGGAAAAAATATTCGTACGTATGTAAAAGTGAGCGCGAAATAATATGACATTCCTGTCTGTCTAAAAAAGCGAGGAATTGTTTTTTAAAAAACAAAGAATGCCTCCCTCGGGGGGTCGCCCCCCATCGCATTTTTCGTCAGCAGAAATTAGTTCATTATGAAATTCGCGCAAGAGTATCGTTGAGAATTCACTTGGTATTTTGAGAAAAACGATTGCGATCGAAATTAAGTCGGGATATTTTTAATTATCTCTCTCTCTCTCTTACAGTTTAATTTAACTCTTGAGGATTTAAATATCATTTTAATTTTTTTAATTATTCAAAGCATTTCAGATTTTTCATGCGGATCGCATAAATTTTATTAACGAAAAATAATGTATAATTAAGAAGATCTTCGTAAGCTTAAAATATTTATATTTTCGTGTTCTAAGTCATATTACACTATGCATTTGTATGTATATATATGCCAGCCTTTCTTTTTACACGGTTTCAAAATAACACGATGCTACATCCTCCAAAAAATACTTAAATCCAGTTAACCCAAAAACTTGAAAAGAAATATTACACAAGCTCTGGTGACGAATGCGGTATCGTACCAAATGTGCTTAATCGGGTTTTCTACTGTTTGATAGTGATTAATCCTAGTTCCGATTTTTTTTATATTTCCATGATATTGAAATTTATTTTTTGATATTCATTATTACAAGGAAACTTATCCACCAATATTTTATTGGTATTTTTTTTTACACGGTATTGCGTGGAACGTATTCACCGTATAAAAAAAGAGTCCGATGTATTTTCATAGTATAACTTTACTGCCTATATATATATATTCCTAAGTCGTAGTTAATATTTATTTACTTACGTTGCAAAACTGATTTTTTTATCAATAAACTTAGAAACCTAGAACAACTTGCGTATAATTTGCTTAAAATACCCTCTAGCTTAAAAAACTTTTAATATTCCTTAGATTTTTTTATATTCCAGCAGAATCTGGCAAAAAAATACCTGTGATGAATTCAACCAACAATTTTTTCATCCTCTACATAATTTTTTTTACAATGGGTTTGCTCCAAATAAAGAGCGTATTTTGATCAATGTATTTATTGATGATCAGTTCAGAAATATATGCACTGTCGATTGTTGTGTTGACAGATTTTTTTTTCGCTAGAATGGCTTAACTCGTTGGTTATTACTTAATTCTGGTTCTTTGGATTTTTAAGAAAATAGCAGCTGTACAAATTGAATCAAAAAAAATCTCCGACGGTTCCAAAGTGCGCACGCTAACTTCTAGTCTACTGACTTAATATATTTATAAGACATATAGAAAAAATGTTCTGATATTTTTAGCGAGAATTTTTTTCTAAAATCTGTACTGATTCATTAACTGTCAAAAAAAAGTTGACCCAACTTTGATTTTATCAATTTTCTTTCACAATTGAAGGCTTTTCAATATTTTCCAGTGACATTTGCAGTAGGTATCGTGCATGATTAAAGCGATATTCGACTGACAGGAGTCCAGCTCAAAAGCCTTTTGCTGGCTCCGTCAGGGCGGCTCGGACGTCCGTCAATAATGAACGGATCGTTGAGCTAACAGGTTCCCTTGCATCGCGAGGCCCGGAATATTTGACGACATCTAACGGATGTGTGGTTGCATAAATCTGATAGCTTATGCACATAAACTGTCCAATTTTAAATTATAATTCATCATTTATACTTTAATTTATGTTCAAAATAAATTACCAAGTTACACCACATACAGTCATCTTGATAACTTTTTAGAATATCTATTTATTGCGCTATACATACAACTATCGTGGTACTGCAACATTTTTTGCAAGATACAAGCAACGAGAAGATACGAGGACGGGCTTTACAGCTACACATTATTGACGAACTGAAAATGCAACGCACACATATTGTAGATGCCTCAAGAAAGTCTTTAAATGGTCTGTCTATTTTTCAAACCAACTGGTCGTTATCATCTTGGAGGGTCGCTTATTACTATTTATAGAATGTATTCGGCGTAACTATGGGATACAGGCATGATCTGGAATGACGCAAGAATACTGGTAGGTGACAAGGTTCCATGCAGAGGGTATCGAATATTTATAGAATAAGGATAATACATACATAACATTTTGTAGAATATTATGGTTAATTTACTGAATTTTTATCGCTTGGTCGTTAGTATCTTAATACCAACAAAAAGTCTTATCAGTAATTATTATTAATATTAGTAGATTTTTTTCTATCGCGTTTTTAAATGCTTTAGTAATCAATAATGGTGTTATATAATGTTGATAATTATTTGATAGAACATTAATTTATTCATATTTTCAAATTTCAGTTTTCGATAATGAAAAAAAATGTATTTATAAAAAAGATTTTTCTTACGCGATCTCACGTATGTGTTTTATGTTAATTTATTTGCTTGAACGAATATGTCAAGAGGTATATAAACGAGTCTCGCCTGCAAATCATCATATTTAGCACAATTTCACACATTGAAAACTTTCAGTATCCTAAGAAATTATTGGTTTTATTTGAAATTGACATATTAAGCTGTGAAAAAATATAAAAAATCCTGTAAAATAAATAATATTATGTATTATTATAATAAATGAGTATTGTTTTTAGGCTGCATTAAGTTTTAATTTTCAATTTCCAATATGTGCTCGCTTTTCTATTAATCTAAGCTTGCATATAATTTTTTCAATCACTTCAACGTGAATTTGATATTTTAATTAGTATGATAATTTTCTGGCGCTGTGGCAGAATATGACTTTCCCACATTAAAGTGATGAAAAATTTGACCATTGCTGAAATAACAATAAAATTAATTAAAATAGCTGTGTAAAAATCACAGCTGTTATATGTTCTTTATCTTTAAAAATACAAAAACATAAAATTTACAAAGCATTAAAATTTTACGTTTTTCTGGCATTTTATTAATTAAGATTTTAACAAAAATAAAAAAAAAACGAAAGTGAAGTTGACAAAAAAGTTACAGTTGTCGGTGTTGATCTGAATTCGTATCGAAATTTGACCATATTGCCACTGATAGATTGATGTTTTTCAAGTAATTTGGAAGAAAACAACGCCATATTTAGAAAATATGCGTTAGTTATGCCTGGCACTGAGTACGCCAATTTAAAAAATAATTATAAATATTTAATCTTAAGTAGTCAAGTTTTAATTCAGTTGAAACGATGCGTTCTTTATCAACATTGTGAAGTGTTGCAATCCCTCTTTACCAGTTTACTATGCCGACACGTGGAATATCGTATAAAACAAAACTCATGTATAAAGCGATATAAAACTATTATGAAAACCGTGCTATTTAAGTATGACTCACATAAGCCAAAAACACTATTATAACGTTTATACGGGACCGTGACTTCACATAAATTCGATAATTTATGCGATATGTATCGTTTATCTGACGATGCATACTGTGTTCAATCGGCCGGATAGTCAATATTTGTTGAATCTCTTCATTGAATAACCTCAATGCATTATTAGGTCGTGTAATAGATGTTTAATGCTTGATTGATTGTATTGTTATTTGTTATTCATTTGATTCCGATAAAACCATTGTAATTTCTTGGTAATATCATATAATTATAATATCTCGTCGTGTATATAAATCTCAACATAAGAAATAATGACAATACTTTTTAAACTTCTACTATTTTTTTATTGTTTCACTGTGTACATGAAGGGGGTATTTCTAATGTCAACTTATTTCACTGTGTCGATATTTAAAAGGACATTTTAAACGTATATTGCGCTAAATTCTAAATTATTTAAAACTGGTAAACTTTCATATGTGATGTCCATACTTCACATATGGAAGTTTACCAGTTTTAAATAATTTAAAATCGATTTTCATCAAGCACCATCAGCCAAAAATATTAATTATGTATATTGTGTTGTATAAAATAACCACATAACATGTTTTTCAGCATTTATTTCTGTTTGTATCATGTTTGAAATTGATTTTTTCTACAGTTTTGAATGCTAAATGGTTGTTTTATACAAAAAATACTCGATAAAAATTTTCTCCTTTACATTTTAATTCAGTGGAATAATTTTATTTTGGAAATACCTCCCTCATATGTCAAAAAGGACATATTTTATAGATTTACTTTGATTTCAATAAACTTTAACACAAATACCATTAAAAATATCAACCTCTTCACTTTGATAATTAGAGCAACAGATGTATAGCCTTGTTTTTCTCCAATATTTATATTAAATATAAAACAGATTACAAAATGCATATTATACGTCATCTTTATTAAAACTATACATTTTTACAATTGTATTATATCTATCATTGTAACCATATAGTACACGTATATGGCTACGTTTATAATTCTGTTTCAACTTGTTGTTTGTCATCTTGAATTTGTTTATAGATTCTTTTTTCAAATATAACCTGTATTGACGTAATATTAAAAATTAAAAAAATATTCAGCACAGATTTGCTGACTGTTAATTAAATTATACGCCTTATATTAAATTGTAAGTCCCAATTTCTTTATACATGTTGTAATATATGACTTCCTCGATGTTTTTCTCCTATATAACTATTAAAATATTTTAATGAAATATTATTTTAAAAAATAGAAGTAATTAATGGTACGAGAGATGATTATTTTGTACGAATATTGTGCATTTTATTTAAAATTTAGTAAAATGCTAAATCAATTATTATCTACGCAATATCATGAAAATTTATTTTTCCGATAATTTTATTATGCCATGAAAGAGGTGGGGCTTTGTCCAATAATTAAATTTTAAGCCACAGCATTCGCAATAACCCAAAGCAAGCATTTTCAAAATGTATATTCGATATTACACGAACTAAAACACACCCAAAAACCGGACTGCGCGGTTATATTTATTAACCCAAAACAATGCCGTTAATCCCAAATACGATCATACACAGCCAAAACATGAACATGGAAAATCCCCGGAACGATTAAAACTTATCTCCCACAGTCTTCTCGGGAAATTCCCATTAGCCTGTTTGTATACCCATTTTTATACGTTTACCTTATTATTTCACCCGCATGGGTAATACACGGTATATGCTTGGGACAGAATATACGTATTAAACCACACATTTAGTCGATTATTTTCTCCCATATGTGGGTGTCCCTAATCCCAGATACTACGTTACTTTTTTCATGCTTCTCCATCTTCATTCGCCTACCTCTGATATAAGCTCCGCTAATAAGAATACAAAACATTTGGTTCGTAGTCTACATTTGTAACAAATAAATAAAAACTCCTGTTTTTTTTTCTTATTGAACCAAAATAAATGTACAAATTTTATTGTTTTTCAAATAACTTTGAACATTATTCTACAGCTTTTGGATATTGTTTTCTTCAGGCACAAGCAAATACATATTGTTTAAGCTGGCACATTTATTCAATAAATAATGTCACTCATTTCAAATTAAGTTGTATGTATAGCATTCATATTGTTATAAATTAAGCTTACTGTAATATTTTCAAAATCTTATTATCATATCAACTGTGGAAAGAAAAAGAAAAGTAGCCCTCAATTTTTTGGAATAGGTTTTATTCGATAATATGAATGTTTACAACTTAATACACGTTTCATTAAAAGTATGTGAGCTGAAAATGCCAAATTAGTGTCGTAATTTAGCTTTTAATTTTAAAAAAAGCATGGCCTGTAAAATTTCTGACCGTGAAAATGCACTTTCGCTCCGTTAATTTTATCATTTTTTCTTTAATAACATATTAAATTAATATCATATTGTGTAAATAAATACTAATTTTAGTATTCAGGCACTTCCGTGTATGTAATGTTTTGACATTGAGTCAAAATCATCAACTGAACGTTTTTTGCCTCCTGTAAAATTTGTTTTATGTGGCTTAGATCTTTTTTCTTTTCCACAGTCGATATATTAGATAAGTAATAGATACCGCTTTGTTATCTTCAATTAAAATGAGTTTTTTTTTGCATAAACAAAATAATCCTATATTATATTTCTCGTTTGAATTTTTTTTTTTTATAAATTAGTATACACTTTTTATACACTTTTAATCAAATATGTACGTATAAAACTTTTTAAAATTTGGATACATTAGTTAGACAAATAGTCAAAGATATGGTTGCTAGTATTTCAGTTTAGCTTAGTCAATACTCATAACACATAATGTATTGTTAAATTTTTAAATCATGGCATAAGTAATTTGAAAAATTGAGAACAGTTAAAAATGGAAACATTAAATTTACGAAGATTTTTTTTGTTTTTATTTTTTTATTTCATAATTTACACTAAAATTAAATAAATATTAAATCTCTCGACAGCGTATGTGAATAAATTATAATTGGCATCCCTGAACAACAATTTATTATTCTTTAGCGTTTCCTAACGAAGCATAAAAATCCACTCACTCACTCACTTACCTTCAATTACGTACTAATTTACGCTGTATGTGAATGCCATACTTTTTTTTACTGTGACGAATATAAATACTATATTACAATTAGTGTTCACATAGCAATAATTTTTATTTTAATACTACATTTCCACAATACATAAAACTTTTTTAAGCATACTGCTTCAAAATATTCATATGTTCAAAATGCATTAATTTTTTTTGTAGGAGAATTAATTATTGTTAATCAATTGCTTAGCTATTGGATATAGTAAGCGTGCACATCAAACCTTCGGCTTCAAAGGAATATACTAAAAACATTATTTAAACGCATCTTTTTCTATTCACAGAGTGACTCAGTATGAAATAGTCTTAAATTAGCTCAATAATTTATTAAACGTGTATATTATACAAATGTATCTGATGTCACCAACTATATCAGGTCTGAAAAAACGCACGCGTACGTGGACTACTCAGAACAGGATACTACGGTTTTAGATTTTGTTAGCCGCACAAATAATCAATATACTTTTAATAACACATATATTTAGATAAACATTTTTTTATTTATCAATTTACACAATTATTGGTTTAAAGCATTCACATCATAATATTAACTGCAGAAAAACCACGTAACCCAAATAGAAGAAATTTTACATATGGCACAAAAACGTATATTGAACGATCTTGAATCAAAGTCAAAATTACAAATAGAACCCTTGAAGTGCAACAAGTCTTGAACTGGTGTTTTATTTACCGAATTTGATATTAATTTAGTAAGTTATTTAAGAAAACTCAATAAACTTGATGTGGTAGAAGTCCTTTTACATTTTTTTTCAGGCCAGTATTTTTCAACCTATAAAGCTTAATTTAGATACTAATTTGGGATTAAAACTTTATTTTTATATAACGTGGTTAATTAAGTTGTGTACACTGTATTTATTTTAAAAATACTATTTTGAAAAATCTAGAGGCTATATTTGTTTTTCTACATACTATATATAAAATCGTATTAAATATATATTATATATTAAGCTGATAGAACACTGTCACAAATTTTAAATCGTAAGTCTCTCAATCCGATTTACTGAATAAATATGGTATAAAAAAGAGTTTAAAGTGTGACTATATGTATATTTATATACTGTTTTATTTAATATACTTGTCAATACAAAAATATTGAGTGCGCACCCCTGATTAGATGAAATAGATATCATAGGACGCGATATCGCTGCCATTATTTTCCAAACAATATAACGGATTATTGCAATTTATTTCCGGATCTGCTCAAATAGTCGTATCATTGTTTTTATGTGTATAAATATATTTAATAAATAAATATCATGATATGAGTACATTATATCCGTTTAATCGCTTTAGCTTATATTAGTTGGGTTTATCTCGTTTTCGAATCGGTAGAAGCGATAATAACAATATGTCTTCATATTAAATTTAATCGTGTATTGACGTTACTTAATATAGACCTTCGTTATCGAGTTGGAGTAAACCATTAACGATATTGTTTGTCTGTAGTATATCTGTTATAACGAACATATCTTAATCGCCTTAAGACATGATTATTTTGAAAACAAATTTACTACGCTAGACTACATCATTAGTAATCCATATGCTTCTAGACTAGATAGTGGAGTTATCAAAATAGATATATTATACATTAGTGATGTCAAATGTTTTTACTGTACAATTCAAAATATATACTTACTGATACATTCATATAATATGTATTATTTTGTCAACAAGTCTTTAAGATTAGTCATTATTCCCATCGAACTTACCGATGTTATATATATATATAAATAAAAATGAAAATGTTCGTTTGTTCAAAATCTTATGTCTTCGAAAGATCTTCACCGATAACTTTGAAATTTTGACACATTTTATTGTATGGATTTTTGCATGTAAACACATTTTTTTTTTCATTTAATCAGATTGAGCCACAGCAATGCCTGGCTGGGTACAGCTAGTTTAGTGTAAAAATAAATAAGGGAAAGAAGTTTTTTTGTTTGATCATTTTTACATATATGATTAAAGCAGTACAATACATATTGTTTTCACATTCCCATCATTGTGCTCTTTTTAAACTAAATTTCTACGATATATTCAAAAACTATTACTATAGTTAGTTATTTTTAATTAATGTTGCGGGTTTTAATTACAGTTGAATTGATTAAAAAAACAAATATGTATGACTGAATAGGTCATAAGTTGAGCGATTTGCTGACAACCAATCTCTGTAAGAAGCAGTCTGTTGTAATAAGTTTACATAAATTATAGGGCTCTGTTTACTTCATATCATAAGTGGAACGAAGTAAAAAAGGTTTATTTTTGTAATAAAGCTCGATATGAATATATTAAAAATAAAATCTTTTTAGTACACATCTGTATTAAATACCATTTTAATATTTGCAAAGTTTACATAGCAACAGGATGACTGATAATAAAAAAGTTTATATTTTTGATAATTAATATTTTCGACTGATGGTGCTTGATGGAAATTGATTTTA
>JAGVSQ010007988.1:0-14796 GCA_022683975.1 Rhyacophila evoluta
TAGCCTGAAGATGCCGAAAGGCGAAACCCGGGTCGCTAACAGCGATCTCACATATAGAAGTTTACCAGTTTTAAATAATTCAGAATATTGCAGTATGTTTGAATGCTTGAAAATGTAACAATTTTTAATGTAACAAGCTTTTACTCAGCTTTTCTTGTAAGTGCGGGCTATTTTTGCTATTTTTTTCTGATGTATGCAATATTTGAAAATTCAAATGTAGGTACTATTTTCTTGAAATATTTATCATCACTGCCCGAATGAACATAATCTAAAATGGACCAATTACGATTTTCGTACTTTTTATGAAAGAAAGAGTCGTAAAGATTAAAGCGTCAACAGTATTTGTAGCGAAGAGTATGCATTATAAATTATATGTTTAATTATACTTTTAACAAATGTGTAGATATGAATATTTTTTATATATCTTATATATTTAAAATTAATGTAGCCGACTAAATCACGGTCAAGTACGAGTGTGTGCCCTTCATTTTCTTATCCGTCAGTAACAACATTTGTTTAATGCGTTTTTGTTCCGTTGAATACAAACAACAATGGAAGTCTTTTATTGGATGAAGAGAATAAAAGATGATGCTACTTTAGCGGTCAGTAAGCTACTAAAGTCATTGGCGTCGTTCGAGAATCTTATATTATGGTATTATTTTTTTATCAGAACAAATAATATAGACAATGTGTGGCTTAGTATCTAAGGCATGCAATTCATTTTCAGAACTATGAATAGACAGTCTACCGTCAAATTTAAATTCACAATTTTTTTTCATCTTTGTTTATATCCAAGATTAGCAAAGTATTCAAATAACTTCTATCTTTTTAAAACATCTCCACTCGATGAGAATGTACTATTTCTTTTGTATAATCTCTACATCTTAGTATTATTTTAAAGAACATTATTAATTCTATCGAGATATCTCTTATTTGCTCCATTTGTGTCATTCTAGACGCCTCCTAATTTCAATTTCACACAGTTTTACTTTCAATGTTTTAATAAGATAACATTAAATAATAAAACATAAACTTGACAATGGCAATAGTTAATGTAGGTATCGGCCACTACATTTGCATATTCAAAATAATATTTTAGTATTATGGTTTAATTTGTATGTGTTTTTTTATAAAATAAATATCTACGTCACTGGTTAGCATTATGTTCGTTGGACCGTAATTGCATCGGCGTATATACTAAGTTAACGCAAGATAGACCAAATATAAAACACATACAAATTGTAGAATGAGCAAGTCTTATCAAGAAACTTTGCTTGCGCGTCTTTTTACCGTTCATGTGTTGTTATACTTTTCTATAATGAATTTTAAATAAAAGGAAATATAAGTATTTTATAATGTTCGTACTTATTTAAGCCACCAAACACCAAGCTGAGTTGAAAATACTACATATTAGTAATAGGTTATTACAAAATAATATTATTTATTTCTCAAATATTTTTTATTATAAACATTTGAAACTAACAAATTTCATTTGTCTATGAAACAAGATACAGTTCAAATTTTCACTACATTCACATTACTACTCGGGATTGATTGAGAAATAGAAAGTATTTTTGAGAATCCATTTTTTGTATTATGAATTATTAATTACGTCAATGTTTAATTTTGTACGGTCTTTAGTGTTTTTTTATAAAATATTACTCGCCTCAATAGCCCACATGATAAACGCGCGTGCTTGTAAACCATTTATCACCAGGTTTATTCTCATAAATATGGAAAAAATAATACACGAGTAAATGAGCAATTGATTGATGACCAATAATTATGAATCTTTGATGAAGAATCTTTCAAGGTAAATTCACAAAACATTTTTCAATATCATTGTGATTTGTGAAGTATGATTTTTTTACTACTATGTATTAATAATTGTGTCACTTAGATCTGGAATAATTGTTTAAATACAATATTTAACTAAATCTAACAATACGATGTACGATTTTTCACACAGTAATGCAGCTACCTTAGTGTCATTAATAACTAAGCCAAAATTATTAAATAAATCTTTAACTAATAATAAATAAGATAAACCAGCACCGGGTTAATCGAAAACCATTTAAGGACCACTGTTCTCTATTTTATTGTATTCATAACCATAACAAAAAGAGTTTACAGATGGTGTTAGTGATTTGATTTATTATTTCAATACAGTTTATATCAGACGTTAAGTAGGTAGATAGTTACTTTGTAAAGACTTTTCTTACACCTGTAAACGGCCATTGTTTGAATATTAAAAACGGCATCCATTTGTTTAAAGAATGATTGATTCACTTCAATTCACATTCTTTTATATACCTTTGTATATCAGGAATACATTATTATTTTCGTTATTATTAAGCTTTATAGTAAAAGCTCACTTTCAGTTAATATATATTATATACGACAGCTCTAGATAGTATAATAACATATTTTATTTTCATTTGTATGGAAATTACTAAAAAGTATACAAAAATAATTATCTATAATTTAAAAAAATATCAAACACTAATAACGTAGGTACGAAACTTTGAATAAAAAATGCACAATTCTTAAAATATCGTTCTTAATTACTGCTATAAATGTAATTCGCTGAAGATTCAGCGCTATGGTTACTAGTGCTGTCCATAGTCCATGGTTTTCCCCATTGAGTATGACGAGTGGAAGTAACGTTGTTGTAACAAAGAATTTTTTTTAAATTTGTTATCGAAATGTAATACATAAATATTTTCGCACAAATGCATTTCTTTGGTGAATTATATAATTAAGTTAAAAATATTTGATAATACGAACGTACTACACGTTTTTCTATAATATAATGCACGGCTTCGGAAATAAGTGTGAATGAACCACTTATGAGATAAACTAGTGTACATATAAGGTTCAATAAAAAAAACTCTAAATGCATCAACCGTTGATATTTATAATACAGTTCGACGTATAGTAAAACATGTGTACATATACAACATTAAGATATCAAATATATCATAGTTTTAATACACCTAATACAGGTTAGGATCATCGATCTATAGAAAATTCATAACTCGTGTATTCAAATACGAAGAGAAATTAATGATTGATTATTTCCATGATTAAATATATAAAGTCAGGCATATGTTTCCTTCATATTAATTACATACTGTGGCATCATTAAATTGACAAATTAACGTCTTACACAATATGCGCCTATGCATTCTCATATCGTATTATCAGACACATAATAATATGCCTAAAGAGAAAACGATTCGAAATATTCCAGTCAGCTGTAAATAACAAAAACTGCTTTTAAGTCTTTAAATCAGATTTTTCGGAAAGAGCTTTAATTACTTGAGATTAATCATTCAACCTGATTAGCATCTTTGCCACATAAAACCATTTTCGAAAGAACATTGCACTATGAGTCAGTGGCGTAGGTGTAAGGTTGTATAACAAAATTTAATATGCATATTTTTATCGTACTCATTTTAATCTTTCCAATAAAATCCCCAAATATTTTCAACAATTCAATAATTCAACAAATAATTATTTTAATAATATATTTATCTACGCACAATATTTGGTTTAGTTAATTTGGAGAGAATTTTTAGATTCACGGTAATCATTAAACAAAGTATTAAATCCAACCTTATTTGTACATATCGATTTAACTAAAATAGTCAACTTTCCGGACTTAGTCTGTCGTCTGTTTTGCTTATCATTTATGTAGAGTTAGCAGACCTCTGCTAAATTTTCAGCAACTGAAAAGATATTAAAGAAAAATCAACAAAGACGTAAATTTAAGGAAAATACTAAATTAGTTTATGATAAATTTTTAAATTATCATTAAATACTTGCATTTATTTCATTGCATCTGTATGGAAATTAATTTTAATTAAATATACAGAGAAGGCTTAATGATATACTGACAACCAATCATCACAAGTCATTTTATTACGGAAATTCATAAATCTACATTTGTAACGATTGAAGGCATATTTTATAAAAATACCGTTATAATAATATTTAAATTTAACATTACACACCGTGTGTTAGATTTTCACAGTATGATGCAAGATTACGAAATGCCACCCCTAAATAACATAGACCAATAAAGACAAGCATTGCGTAAAGATTTTTAATTATTGAATGATTCAAAATGGATTTTGATTTTGCCGCTTATGCCGTCCCTTTAGGGTGCCGCCTGATGCGGCCGCCTCTCAGTATCATAAAACGACACGGCCCTGATACACAGACAGAAATAGACAAGCCGTATGAAATATAAATTTGATCTTATGTAACTAATCCAGTTGTTTATTCGTTGATATTTTTTAAACATATTGTTAAAATGCTACAATTATATAAAAAATTGTTTTTTTATCTTACATAATAAATTTTGATCGGTATCGGAGGTTAAATAAATCTCTTCTCATATCTTTTCTTTGAATATATACCGTTAGACCTCCGTCCTTTTCACATAAATACTGTTTGATTCTATTTTATTTCCTTTCGTTTTAATTCAAAAAATAACTGAGTATAAGTGATTAAAACAGTAGGTACGTGATTATTTTCAACTGTACTTCTTTTTCGAAGGCGCCACTGACCTCCACTGTCGGCAACTGAAGAGCAGCAAAGATCGGTAAAGAGCGCGGATTCATATTACTTAGATACCGGTTGGACAATAATTAATAACACACAAAGGTGGAATGTTGGCGGCACTGTCTACCCCTTCCACTATTATTCTTGTCTCTCCGTTTCTATAGCGAGCGATGAACCAAGGTGCACAGAACAAGCCTGCCAACTGTGCGCGTTGACACTATGACAACGGATATAGGGACATCAAATCAATGGCCCGTATAGAATTTAAATATATATATATATATTTATAGTAGGATAAACAGTTACAAGAATCTCTTTATTATTTCAACGATATCATCGATGAGAATTTATTTCAATGTCATAAAAAATCTCATTTTATTTACGAGTACGTATATGTGATTTGCTTTACACACGTTTAAATGGTCACATGTCCAGTTTTTTTATCGTATAAAGGTTTCTTGCAGCTTTTAATAGAAGACGACAATTAATGATTAATTTCTAAATCTTTTAATTGCAATATTTTAGTCAAGTGACATATATTATATTCATCTACTGAGAAGATAGAAGAACGAACTATGCAGACAAAGTGAAGCTGGGACACTGGACCTGGCTCGGTCACATACTGCGGATGCCTCAAGAAAGTCTGAATATTACCTGTTTATTCTTTAAGCCGACCGGTCGTCGGCGTTCCCTGAGGGAGCAATCGTGGAAGAAGAAGAAAAAGACATATTAATAAGAGTCCAGTCGATATCTAGGAATTACTAACAAGTGGACACCTAAATATTGGTTAATGTTGGACTATTATCAATAGTTTTAAAGAAAAGTTAAAAATCGTTTATTATTGTTTTAATTCTTAGACAGTGAGTGCGTTACTTGAAAATCTGGGTTTTGATTCGTTCGGACGGCTTATCAGTTATGGAAGGATTCAAAACAAGGAAATGTTTTGTAATTAAAAAATTTCATTGCTTTTTTTTTACAAATTGAGTTAAAAAAAACATTCTCATTATTATTCTCACATTCGTCTCACCTGTGGTGTCAAATAAATCTCACCTTTAGCACCTCTGCCAAATAATTTATGAACATTTCTTTGGAAAGAAGCCGAAAGACAGATGCCCAGTCCAGTCCGTTTAATGTATTTTTTATTTTGGTTTTCCACTCCTCCTACCTTCGCACATAAATTTACCCGAGTTTTGTTATTTTTCTTTTTGTTTTTAATGTGAAACTTAGATAATGCGGAGTTTATTGCTTCTTGATGTGACTTTGATGGCGCCCGCTGCTTCGTAACGAATTAACCGAAAATGTCAAAATTTTATTTTTATTATTATAACCTAGATAACAAATTGCGATATATTTTTTAATATCCAGCTGTAATCATAACTCATAATTATATACTGAACACGCAATAACTGCTTTGACAAAGAGACACTTTACAATATATGATCGTATTATAATAATTAGAAAACATCTTGTTATGATATGTATATATTCTTCTAAAACATAAATAATATCCTTGTCGATCCAATCAATATATGTGAATTAAACATGCAAAAAAATGTCGTGCGTCTAGTAATCCGGGAAATGCGAGTTCGAATTCCCCATCTGTCGGATTTTAAGAATCCGAAAGTGCAAGACTTGGATACCCATTGCGTTGAGTAAATTGTCTGACAAACGATTCTCGTGAAAAATAATTTGCCAAGACGTCTTCATATTGCGGAGATCCATATACTCCACTGAGTGGATTTATTCACAGTTTATAGATCCATATGCTCCACCTTGGGAGCGACCATGGTATAAAAAAAATATGCACATGAAAACATAGCAATAAGCACAAATATATTTAATATTTTCAACGACTTTGTAATAAAAAAAGCTACAAAAGTGTGGCAATATTTACATGATAACATTGGTGCTTAGGATACTATCATAAATGTAGTATATCAATCATTTTCTTTTAAGTTTAAAATGGTTAGACTCACATTTTTTAAATCCCAAAAGTGTATTATTGATTATTAAATTAATAATGACAATTGATATCGCTAAATGAATTGTAGAATGGCGAAAATTCTCTATTATCCTAAATATATATTTATCTTTATACCTAAAAATACAATATACGCGCCAATCTTTGATCTCCGACGCCGGTGTGTCCGCGCAAGCGTCGACAGCAACCACTAGCGTCGGCCGGATAACAATGGGCGTCACAACAATAGATTTTCACAATGCGTGAAAAATCATGAGACCTGAGCGAAGCAACATATTAAATCTCATCTACATTATTTCGTCGGGAAATTTTTTGTATCAGAACAGTTGCCTGAACAGAATTTTCTTGGTTTAAAGTAGCTAGATAATATATTATTGTCAATTGTAGAACCCCATTATACGATTTAATATATCTTTATTTTGTAAATGTGCATTCTTTAATTTTAAAGTTGTTTATTAAGAACAGGAACAAGAAATAATATCAGGTACAATACGGTACTAAACGAAAATATATTTGTCTTAAGTAATAATGCTAATTGTCTCCATGAAATGTGATATGTTTGACAACTCTGCAGTTTATTTGAGGGTACATTTTTTAAATTACATCAATATTTCAATACAAGTTGTATGCAGGTCATAATTGGATAGAAGCGAGGGCATTCAAATGATTCAGACTCAATTGACTGTCATTCAATGTACAATCTATATTATTTTTCCATAAATCCATAGATTGCTGTACCGGACAACTTTACACATCCTTTATGTAAGATATTATAAGAGATGTTATAAAATCATTCAGTATTTTTAGTTTTATTACACTAATTAAATTATTTTCAGTAGACAAGTGTCAGTGTATAGACATCTTTGTCAATCAATCACTCACCTCTTACAAATCCGACACAATGCAAAGCGATTGTTTCGCCAACTCTCTTCACTCTTCATACTCCCCTCTCTGTCTGCCCAATCCCCACTTTCTCTGCCTTATTGTCATTCGGAAAAACCCTTTCTCCCGCTTTTCTTACTTATTTTCGTATTGTGTTTTGAATGCCAGCCCACCTATTGTCTAAGAGATACGAGTTTTATCGAAGACTAGCGAATCAAAAACCGATGCGACTGTCAGAGTTGTTTAATTAGCGTTGCTATGATACTATATTCTATATATTGTGATTTAACTAAAGCTTTCTCTCTTTCTAAATTTAGAATATTTTTTTAGAAATATTAACTATGCATATAATTTCCATATTAATATTTTTATAAAATACATTTCCCCGCGAAAATCGATTCACTAAATTTTTTTTGAAATGTTCATTTCTCTCTTAAAATTTACATAAAAACTTATATAATTTTCTATTAATCATGTAAAATTATATTATATAGACAAAACACGTGTCGAGTATTGTACTATTTTCCTTTCGTTAATAAGTTGCAATTCCTTCAAATTTTTGTAGGGTACTTTGACGTAACAATTATATATCCATTGTAAATTTTATTCAGATTTTTCAAAGACACACTTTCGCATAACTTAAACAATGAGTATTCCAAGATAATATATTCAACATTTTAGTTGACTATAAACCAGATTTGATTTGTTAGCCATTCATTCAACCACACGATCTGAATCCAATAAATATGGTTCTAATCTGCGCACACATTTAAATGCTCACATTTTATACTTAATTTACGTAATTATAGCAAAAGTAGATTTTTATTTCAATGATACCTACCTATACTATAACTAAGTAAATTAAGTATAAAATGTCTTAATATTAATTTATGTTTTAGTGTGAGCACTTCAATGTATGCGCAAATGTCATATGAGCACTTGTCATGTGTGCAGTTGTCTGATGACCAATAAATATTTATGAAAAATATATTAATTTTACTCCACCAATGCCACAAACTACAGTATGCATAAGTACGTTATCGCATTGTCTAATAATAAAACAATAAATGGCACAAACTCACAATCTACGGATACACACCTTTATAATAAGGCTCAATTTCCGACGTCAATAACCGTCGCTTACTGCCTTTCAATATACTGCAACTTTCGAGGCATTGTTCTCCCACACCCAGTCAGATTTGCGATTCTTGACAATGCCATTGTACGAACTCTCCATATCACTAAGGTCACTTTTGGCATGGCATCAGCGCACGAGCGCTTGCTTCGTTTCGGTTGTGTGGCCGTTTTCATAACAATGCATAGCCATTCGCGATCGGCCTCTCCTACTTTGGTCGACTGCAAAACGTCGTAAGTCACCCATTGTTATATATCCGGAATGAAACGGTAGATTGACTGTGATTAAAGCGAACAAGATTATCATATAATCAAAATTATCTTTTCAATTTATATTAAATATGCATTATAAACTATTATATTAATAACTATTGTACAATATTTTCTCATTTGTAAATTTAAAAAATGTCTTTTGGAATTAGCGGTGTCTTTTATTCGATGTCGTCTTATAAGAGAGGGCCTTAAATAAATCACAACGGATTTGGTCGTTCTCCTGGGTGAAAAAAAAGTAAAAAAAAACTTCATTTTTGATTTTTTTTCGTATTAGAATTATAGTGTTGTTTATACTGTAACTTATTTTTGAGATGATTATACGTAATAACTTAGACCAAATTCATCAGTTACAAGATATGCCGCATTTGTTTGTTTACCGCAGGCCTCCAAGATTCAAATATAAAAATATTAAATTCAGTTTATGAATACATACCAAGCCTTCATGGCACGACAGCCGATCAGGATATTAATACACTCCATAAAGTAAATTATAACATATGACATTTTTATTTATGGAATGGAAATTATTTGACAATATATAGGTAAATAGATGTGCAGAAACACAAAGTAAGTTATAAAAACGTGCATGCTAGACATAACGCGTTTGAGTGCAGAACGTCATAAAAACGTAAAGAGCTACATATTTTTTCACTTAATAAGTACCACAAAGAAATAAAATGTCTGTATTAAGTTAAAGTCCAGCGGTAGTGTATAGTACCACAATACACAAAACCAAAAATTAGACATTTAGGAGAGGGCTTCACCTCGAAATTAACACAAGTTATTTATGATTCAGATTAAGTTATCAAATAAATATATGTTTTTTTGATCTATTTGTGAGATCCATGTAGATCACAACACAATATTTATAACATTCCCTACGGCAATCAACCGATTATTATAAGTATGCGTTTAAAAGTAGTTAGTTACCTTCAAGAGAGCGTAGGTAGGTAGGTAGGTTGTTAAATACGTTGCCGAAGAATGTCGTATCAAACTCACCTGACTGCTATCAGAGATACATACCTACCTTCATTGCGTAACTTGCACTCTTATCTGTGTTTGAAATGCACCGCCTTCGATTTTTCAATATTTATAACAGTCAAGGTAATGTCACTGTTTTATCACTCATTAGTTTTGTCTTATCTGATCAGAAGACTGAAATAAACAATTGTCAACAATGTACATTAAAAAAAACTTGTTAAATATTATGAATTTCCAAATCAAGTTATATCCATCCCCGGTGGACAAGAGATAAATTCGTGCGTTGTAGAAAGTTTCGAGTTCAAATCTTACAGCACGGGAACTTTTTAAATTAAGAAATACAGGACTGGGACATCAATTAGATTAAGAAATCAGCTGGAAATCAACTAAGTAAAATAAAATCTTTTATTATAAGCCGTCAAATTACAGATATCCAAATACTACACATCTCTTTTAGTGCGGATATGGTAAAAATAAACGTATAAGTAAACACCCAAATATAAGTAATTCACATATATCAGGGCATTTTTACGGGACGGTTTTGCTCTAGAACGATTTGATAATTGGAGATATCAACATACAACACGGTACGTGACGAGATCTGTCAATAAGAGCTGTGTTCCATACATGCCCGCCACATCTGCATGAAATCTGTGGAATATGGTATGTCGTGGCTTAACAAACATACAGCACTTTTCAAAGTGCTAGAAGTAAAACACGATAAGCACTCTAAGATACGCCAAGCCTTCATAGGAAGAGACTTTGTTAGATATTACAATATTTTTAAAAGCCCGAAAATTAGTCTGTAAGCTGTAATTTATAATTTATAATTTTTACATTGATAACAATAAAGGGCCTTAACCATTTTGAGTATATTAAATATTTCTAAATTGCCGACTACTTCACAAAAAAATGTTGTAAATTCAAAACAAAAAAAAATTAAATAAAACTTTTGTCACAAAAAACTTTAACCTTATTTTATGATAACACAAGGTTATGCCGTCTTACGCAAAGGTTAATTCTATAATATAATACGTAATATATACATATAGAAATATATTATATCTAATGTAGAATTAGATAATGCTTGAAGTATTTAGAAATTCCAATAAATATGAAGACATCTTAATGTTGCTCAAGATGAAATAAAGGTAGCCGTTGGCCTCATTAACACATTAAGTCCGGTTATATACTTTGTATAATTATTATCATATTTCAACTCCGACACTTTTTCCATGTGTGGAAATTATAGTTTTTAGAAACAATACTCAATAATATGTTGTCTATTTCACATATGGAAATTGATGATCATTCATTCTGTTTAAAAAGCGATGGTAATAAAGCCAAATAAGTTCATCCCTCGGATATTTTTATAATCACACTAGGAAAGAGGCTTCGCCTACTGTAAATTCAAACTCAAAATTTTTCCAAAACAGTTAATTATATTCATCATGTTATTACAAATTTATTTTAATACTTTTCCATAGATAATATTTTTAGTCTCTTGTTGATTATAGGTGATAACATTTATAATTAGTCTAAAAATAGCAGCCAAAATAACATATAAAAATTTCACTTACCTACTATTTACCATTTGGAAAGAATCATTGTGACAGACCAACACACATTATTTAATTTCAATTTTTTTAGTAAAAATTTATAATATATATAATCATTATGATATTTACACTTTGGGTAAGCAATTCTGTCGTAAAATAGCAATAAAATCACTGGCAGAGTTTCATAAAATGATATCTCTTTTAAATCTTATGCCTCATCCTAAGTATATTCGTATATAAATTTTGATGCATTTCAATTCTGATTATTTAAAACTAGTAAACTTCCATATGTGAGATCACTGTTAGCGACCCGGGTTTCGCCTTTTGGCATCTCCAGGCTACATTGTATGTGGGCAGTGAGCGAACATATAACATAATATCAGTCAAAAATATTAGTTATTTGATGCATTTAGTTAAATTTATATTTATTTTCGATATAAAAAAATAGATCAAAAAAAGTAATCGGGTCTCACAGTGTTAATAAGAAAACCCGCTCTCGAACCAGATTATAAATAACAATTTTATTGTCTTCTTTGTATTTTAATGCGACCATATTGTCAAATAAAACGCGGGATATTATCGAAATTACACCGGCCGTCCCACAAAAATAATATAAAAGATTCCATGAAATCTTCCGACACTGCAGCAATTAAAATCTTTTGATTCCCACCTGAAAGTAATCGCTGCAACAGGAAAAGTATAATTTTGTAGTATTTTTAAAAATATCATTACCCTTATAGAATTTAGACAATAATAGTTGTATATAATATTTTTACTTAACGATTTTCTATTGTCTACGTTATCTTCTAATATTATGCTCTACGCTATCAAACATATATGATTTTTTTAAGTATTCGTAATTAAAACTCATTCAAAAATTTGTCTCTTTGAAAATCGAAATATTTTTTTTCTTTACTTTTTTAATAAACAAGTTGCTTGATAGCAAAAAAAATCACATAACGCACAATTAATAAATTTTAAAATCAATTTCCATCAAGCATCAGTCGAAAATATTAATTAATAAATTGAGGGTAAAAGTTTTACTGTTTTTATTACTTCAATAGACCAGTATGACTATCCTTAGTATCCGTAAGTTTTCACCCACTGCCGAGGTAACCTAAGATGTCTGGGTAGATAAAAATAACCTCAAATAAGATAATTTCGATTTTGTACAAAAAAGTTTTTGTCCTGTTGAAAACTGGGATATAGTTATAGCGATTAAAACACTAAAAGCGTTACTTTCAATTCCAGTTTAAACTACCCACCAACTGGCCTTTAAAAGACTTTGGAATTAAACAACGAAAATTAACCTGGTGTGCGTTTTTAAATTTAGTAAGGAGTAAAACTGTTGAGGAAACATCCTGAGTAGCATTTTTTTACGATCAACTGTCATTTCTGTAAGGACACGAAATTGCGTACTTAACATTGAATGATTTAAAAGAACATTTTTCTTGTAATATAATTATGGGGTACGATAATACGTTGCACGTATATTTGTCAAAAATAAAAGCCTACTTTAGGTTATTAAATTGAGCTTTAAATAATTTAAGCTAAAGGACAAGTTTAGAAACTGCTAGTAAATTGTACGAAGAATATATTAAAATTTGTGTAGCTTAAAACATTGAATGGAAATTTATTCACATGATTTACGTATCACATCAATGAGTATACCTACATTATTTTTGTAATAAATCAACGATGTTTTACTTAATAAGTTTTTACTCAGGTAACAGGTAGCTTTATGTAGTTAATTGGTAAGGTAAAAAATATGTAAATAACTTTATTGATTGAAAAATCGACCAGCCGTTCAATCAATCACTTTAGAGCGGTCTCATAAAAAAACCGTAAAACCGAGTCAACATTAAAAATACCAGCTCAAACATTAACTCATCGCGGAATCTTTGACAAACACAACGGTTATCCGATCCATTTTCTCCTCTCTGCTTAATTTATTCGTCCGATAGTTGATAGTGGATACAAATTACTACAAAATGCTGTTCACACGCTGCTAAGTCATAAAAACGTGTCATTTCACCTCCGTGCATCTTTATTCTACCTGAGCAGTTAAAACAGTTGCATCAAAAACCATAAATTTATTCTCATTTTAAATAAATCGACAATTCTCAAACTTTTTGCATGCATCACCATTATGATATTACAATTCTTAAACTGTCTCTTATAGCGTAAAGAATCCGAGGAATACAGGTTCGATTCCTATATCTGTCGTATTAAAAAAAATACAAGATCACAGAACTGGATGTCCATTGACTAATTCTCTGACAAACAATTATCGTGACAAGTAATCTTTCAAATCATGTCTTTACATTGTGTAGATCCATATATTCCACATTTGGAGTTGATATCTTCACACTATGTAGATTCATCTGATCCACTTTTTGAGAGAACGTGGAATATATATATTTTTCAGAATCATCCCTCTTTAAATTTGCATTATACAAAAACTACATGAGATCTCACACCGTATAGATCACTTTTAGCAAATGAAAACATAGCCGAAAATATAATATAATTAATATGGAGTGTTAGGAAAATGTAGACCTAATAAATGATGATACAAATACTAAGCTTTTTTTGAAATTATATTGAAATATAAATGATTTTAAATTAGAAATTATTTAAAACTGGTAAACTTCCATATGTGTTTTTATATATATGGAAGTTTACCAGTTTACCAATTTCCATCAAGCACCATCAGCCAAAAATATTAATTATATAAATGATTTTACTGATTTTCCACAACTTTGATGAACGTCACACAAGTAAGTATCACCAACAATATATGAATTTCAAGTGAATAATAAATTTTATAGATAGTTTAATACTTACTATATAAATGTTGGATTTGAAGATATGAATCACATAATAAAATTACAAGAGACTATTTATTAGATTATATTTTTCAATTTGAGAGAAATAATAATGCATTAGGTATGTCTGTTTGGTTTTTCTGCGTGTTTTGGTGCGCACGCTCAATGCAAAAGTGCATCTAATAGAATATGCAGCCAGAGAAATAAAACCGCTGCAAATGCTCCCTCATCAAAATTCATGGTGGCTAGATGTGGAAACAGAAAACAGTAGACGACATATAAAAAATATACATTCAGAGGTAGCATTAAATTCACGTCATTTCAAATACTTTCAATGGCTATTTTTACGATTTAATCTAACGTAACCACGCAACAACTATATTTACTGTCTAATATAAAATACAATTATTTAATTATTAGAAAAGAATTGTATTTTCATGTTTCAGCGACTATTTGAATAAAATATTTCAAATAAGTTTTAGTTCATAGTACATGCCATTCGAAAACAAATATTGATGATTTGTATGATGGTATGGTAAGAGAAAGGACTATGCAACCACTTATAACTGACAAAGTGAAGCTGCGACGC
>JAGVSQ010007989.1:0-14795 GCA_022683975.1 Rhyacophila evoluta
GGATTTTTAAAAAATCCGACACAGATGGGGATTCGAACCCGCATTCCCTGGATCGCTGGGCGCGCACGCTACCGGGGAGACATAATGTCATTTATCTCACATTAATTATTTTTTCCTAAAAACAACTATTGAAAAATATATTTCTCTGAGATTATCTAGGTGCATTTTCCAGAAACCATTTTTTGTATCATGTTTTTTTATTATTAGCAAAACTTATATAAGTAGTTGAACACTTATGTTTAAGTGTATGTGATTTTTTATAGCTTATTTAACTTTTACATGTATTTATGTCTCACAGTACTGTCAATACTGTGCTTATTCATAGGCTTTCATGTTTGAGGGAAAGTGCTGTGGAACAAATTGTATTCCAGTTTAAAATTTCAAAAACTTAAAAATAAAGCATTAAGTTAAAATATCTATTTGGATATTAGTTTTCTAAAAAAAAAACTATTCGTAATTTCAATAAATAATTATTCACTTTTGAAGATTTACTATTAACTCATGAAGTAATTTTTCGCTGGATAAAAGTGATAGGATGATTGTACATAATATAAAGTGCACAATAATAGTTTTGGTTCTGAGATGAATGGTTATGAGACAGCTATCAATTTGACACTCTATTATAACTGCTGTGTTCACTAATTTCTCACGGTAATAATCACAGTATGAAATCATCAGGTTTAGTGGATCGCTGAACTATTCAGCATATAAGAAGGATTACAATTACCATAATATTTCTAAAATGCCATTAGTTGGATATAGTTCAATATATTATTTAATATGTCGATTGCCACCTTCATCAAGTTCTTACATTCCTTTATAGGTTCACTGGGAAGTATGGGCGGTGGCATGGGCGGTAGCATGGGCAGTAGCATGGGCGGTAGCATGGGCGGCAGTATGGGCGGCAGCATGGGCGGAGGTAGTATGGGCGGTGGAGGAATGGGAGGCGGTGGCCCACAGGGAGGGTCAAGTTCACGAGGTGCCCCTCCACCTCCCGCAACTGGACGGCCTGCACCTCCTCTTCCAAATAGACCAGGTGGTGCTGCTCCGCCAGTACCCGGTGGCCGACCGCAGCCTTTGCCCGCTCCACTTATTCCTACGTAAGTGAGCTTTTTCAATTACTCATTTGGTTCTGAGGTTATGTAATGAATTACATAATTTCCCAATACCAGCTTTTGTATTATTGCCGATTCTGTCAATAGAATGTAGGTTTTTGTTATAATTCTTACATTTCCAAATTGCTTAAAGTTTGATAATTTAATATCTCATGTTTGAGTTTTTGGAAATTTCTATATAGTGATTGATCTCCAAACATTTCATTCAAGCTATAAAAAGAAAAAAAACATGAATAGGCTATGTTACTCACAATAATATGAGAATGAACAATTGATAAATCAAAATAGAAGTCTCATTGGCAGAACCTTAAATCATTATCACTGCTACAAAGGTATAAGAACTTGTTGTACTTGGAACCTTCATATGTTGTTTAATTTACCGAGAGCATCTGAAAAAAGAGGAGATCATGTTAATTTCATAGTCAGTTTTTATTTTTAATCGCCAAATGCATGTGTTTTTTTTATAAATTTGTAGTTTGCGGTATGTTATTACGATCTATGGGTATGTATGTCAGTTAGTAATAGTTTGTGAGTTGAGAGGATTTGGGGAAGATAAATGATTTTTTTATAATTCAACAAATAACAATATTACTATAACATTAATTTTAATATGCTGCCGTTCCTAAAGGCAGATGGATAAACACAAGTGCTGATGTTAACTCAAGTTTTTTTGATTTTCGATTTACAAATGTTTATGCTTAGCAGCTTCTGCAACACGAGTGAATGCACATGATTTTGGCTCAAAAGAGCTTTTGTTTTATTTTTGTGATATTCTGAATGAGTGAATGCTATGCAATATTGATTTTTTTTTACAAATCAGTAGTTCTAATCAATTCTATGATTTAAGTATTTCTTTGAACTAACACTTTTCTATTGTTATTTTTTATCAGTATGAATTATTAATATTATTACGTGAATAGTTTGAAGAATTTGATGATTATATGGAATCCTTATGATTTAAGTCTGATAAAAAGAGTACAACTGTACCTATAGACTAGTAGTGCCATCATTGGACATTTTTTTCCGTCCTTGTTCTTACAATGATTCAAGAAGTTGATGTTATGTTTTATACTGCTTAAGTGTCAAAAGTGCCTGTGAGATAAGTAATAGAGAAAAATTCTTAACTATGGAATACATTTATTTTATGGCAAACCACATTATGTTGTTTGGATAGAAAAACTCCCGCAAGTAATCACTTTTGTCATCATGTACTCAGGTTTTCAATCTACTCTTTATTCCCCATTTTAATTCTGAATACACGCGCACTTGGTGGAACTTTTTATATACTTTTTGTGTGTGGAACTGTTCTCTGCTTTGATTTTAACCTTGACATTTGTTAGTTAGTTAACTACACCGTTTTATGTTTGTTTATTTAAAAAATATTTATTTTCTTTGTATATTTAGGGTATAGGTATATTATATAACAACTAAAATTTGCTATTTTATTCCTTATTTGATTCAATTTTAATAAGGTTGAAGCTGAAAAATATTGCGTAGACCTCATTAGATCCTTGATTGGAGCTTTGATATTTGTCTACTCGATATTTCAAGAATTGAGGACAACCTTAACAGTTGTGATTGTTAGCATGATTTCACTGTACACCAAAAGTTGTTTAATAAATGTCTGTGAAGTACACTCGTTATAAATATGGATATAGAGAGTTTGAAATATGTTTAAATGTAATATTTGAACTTTTTCTAGTTACATCTGCAATCTCCTTGTAAGTCAATATACAAATTTCACTATAACAGCTTATGGGATGGTCAAGTAAATATATTTCAATTCATTCAATTCAACAGTTTTTAATGGTAACGTCAAATACTGAAAATCAATCAACATAGAAATCATATGAAGACTTTCCTAGGCTAGTTTACAATTAATCTACTCCTCCATAATAAATAATACTGATGATTGCATCATTTAACCCTTAAAAAGTGACCTTCTGGGTGCATTTCTGACAAATAATATGTTTCCGACGTGTTTTAAAATAATTTTGCACGATATGCGTTTTGAAATCAGATGATTCATCAATTGTTTTGTCCTGTCTTTTTCAGACGGCGTTAATCATCTCGTTTTGAAGACTAACACACATTTATTTGTATCTGATTAACCGCCCACTATGTATTGTTATTAGTTTCATCTAATATATTTATTTTTTTATGCATATATTGATATATTTGCTGGAATGATTTGAAACATGGTTGCAATTTGGAATAATAAATTTGTGGCATAGTACTAAAAGACCTGTGCCAATATCATGCACTTGCAATTGGTCTTTAATCATGGTTTTTAATCATTTGATCAATGGTTTTCATGCTATAGGTTATACATTAGTTCTAATAGTAATGCCGTTAGAATTATTCAAAATTCATTGTATAGAATTTGGCGAATAAAATTTATATTATCGATTAATCAATTTACTTCTTAAGAGCATTCTTCTATATTATGATGATGTTTCTATCTTTCCGCTGTTAACATATTATAAATATTTTAATCAGTTATCTGGCATCGAAGCCATTATGTCATTGTTATTCCAAATATTACTAAATGTCTATGCTGATATAATATAATATAAAATAGTAGACCAACCTGTGTGTTTGGGTTTCTTTATTATATACATTTACAATAACTACATGTGTGGATTTTTTTGTATATATGTATTTACTAACCATCTATCATGGAACAATGTAATCCGTATTGTAAAGATATTCTGTAAAAATACTAAATTATATTATTAAAGTGGTTAAAGCTGAACACACTTTTATTTTTGAAATCACTATATAATATTTATATTTGGTATCCGCGTGTGTGCTTGTGTGGGCTTATGGTATATTTTTTTATGTGTATTTGATAATTTATTAGCCTTTCAAAGTATATTCCATTTTCCTTCATCACCTTTTGTCTATTAACAATCAGGCTGGCCATACTGTTTTGCTGTTAAATTACTTCTTTTTGGGTCTCTTAAAAATATTTTATTTCTGACTAATTCAATTTATGCATTATATGATTTTAACTTTCATTCTTTCGTTGACTCACCAGTCTTATGATAATATTTATATTCCTATTAAAAATATAAAGCTTCAATTGTAATTACCATAATTATTACACTTTAATTATATTATTTGGAGATATATTTTGGTAATCCCGTTTATTTATTAATTGAAGATCAGTTTTATATCTTAAAAATGCTTAAAAGATGGTCAAAATTTAATATCTATTACATAAACTAAATCATCAAATTCTAATATTTATGGGATTATAATAAAATATATATAAAATTATATATACATATATATGCTAGATAAAACACTTATATAACTGTTATTGTGATTCTGTTATGGCATTTAAAAGTTTATTATTAAATAATATAGTGGTATATTTATTATAATGTATTATAATGTAATCAAGAAGCTAAAATTGCCCCCCTCTTTAGCCAAAAGATTACATCTGAAATGTCTTCCATTGTGAAATTCATTTTTAGACCAATAATGCATATCAAAAAAAAAAGTTGAATTAAAATTTTGCCGTTACATAAAATATCTGAATTTAGTGGCTAGGCATAAAAGAATGGCTTTTTAATGTTAACATGTATCCATAAAGAATAGCGTACCTTGTCTATGATGTAAAATTAAGCATAGAAGTTAATCAAAAGTAGACCTCTTAATATTAAATCTAAATTCAAATTTGCGAAATAGTACTAAAATAATTCTATTGCAATATTGAAATAAAGGTAACAAAACATACTAAGTAATTTTGAATTTCATTCCTTTCTTTTTCCATTTAAGACGACGTTAATTTGTGACCTTTTGGTTTTTCGGGGTGGTATCATTAACTGCAATCATTTGGCGCATTCCTTACACATTGTTTATATTATATATGTATTTTTTAAATCTTGAAATTTCTTTAATTCTATTCACATTTTATTCTGTCTGTATTTTCTCATATTAAATCAGTGACTACACATAATGCACAGTATCTAAAATTCGGCTATCATCGTCTAATTGTCGGCATGTAGTAGCAATATTACATGTAAGAAAATATATGTTTTATTATTTATTTTGTGGGGTAGAATTTAATGAAAATGTTTTTCAATATGTATAGTCTCAGGTGTAAATTTACAGCACTATGATGTATGAATAAATTTTGTTTATTAACTCTTGATTGATGAAGTAGTGTTTATCTTTATGTCGTATTTGTCATACATTGAAGTATCAAGTTCCACCAAGTTAATTCAGTATTTTACTCGCTTTCATCTATATTTTTATTTTTAAAACAGGTGAAAAGAAAAAAAAAATTCGTGTAAATTAAAATATAAGTAAGAATATTCTTTTGAAACGATATCTGCAGAAACTTGTAAATCACTTGAAACTAGAGGTTGTGAGATTGAGTCCTTGTTGCATAATTTGAGTAAATGGGCTTATTAGCTTGAACTAATGATGGACATCTAGATGTATTAGACCTCACCTCATAAGAATAATATGTTACCGTACACCTCTTGATTGAGGAGGTTCAAAAGGTTTGGGGGATTTCAATTTATAATTTTAACATTTTTATACAAAAGATGATTTAGTTACATCCGACAAATATGATTCTATGTATATTTTTTGATCAACTATAGTAGATAGTTATTTGTAAACATCGTCTTTCCACTTTTCATTTTAAATATTTCTTATATACAATTTCATAGAATAACCACATAATTGGTAAACCTAAACTTTTGTTTTGTATTTTGCAACTGTCATATTAAAAGCGGAACAGATAAAACACGCACAAATACGGAATTGGAAAAAAAAAAATATCTTATAATGAATATTAAACCTTCCCAATTTTAAGTTATGGGGTTAGTGCATACCGTGTCATATAAATGGCATATTAACACTTTAATAAAATGCATGTAATTACGTGGTGGTGCGAGTTATGGACAGGCGTTTATTTTGCTTTTATTTCGGAGTATGTCCGTATGTGAATGTGTTTATTTTTTATTCTTGAGTGTGCGATATGATATCTATAACGGAATCAAGAATATTATTTAGATCATCAAAGCCATGTACCCAAGGTAGTTTACTATCAATCATTGGGGAACATGTTTGAACACAAAATATTGTTTTTATAATATTTAATCACATACCACAAAACTGATAAAACACACTTTCATATATATAATGCAATGGATCAACATCTTTGATTTATTTACATATTGATGCCAGGAATAACATTGCCAATGAATTAATTTACTATGACCTTACGATCGGAAACAAATAAAAGTATATAGTATTCCTGTTGCATACTTACAAACTTTTAATAGCAGTACATCAAATACCAATATAGTAAAAAAAACATCACATAGTTAGTGATCATACCAATATACTATGTTGGTTGTATTAAAATAGGATTATAATGCTGCCCGTGCCGCAGTCATATTCAGTTAATAATTATGCATTACATGTATAGTATCAGATAATATACCAAAGCCATATGGTTTTTAGGATATATATATATTCAGGCCTTTAATAAATTGGGCATTTCTTACCATTAAAAGCAATGTATAATAATTGTGGGAGATACTAAAGTTGATCGGCACAATAGGAGGCCTGGTGGGGGAGGCGGACAAGCAGCAATGGCGGCGCAGATGATGGGCCAGATGCCTCCGCACATGCGCCAGCAGGTCAACCAAGCTGTTGGCCAAGCTGTCACCAATGCTGCTATGAATGAACTCGGGAACGCCTTTTCACGATTCAAGTAAACAGCAATGCTTGTGGATGAAAGCGCAGGATGTTTATTACGAGTCGAGCTAGACATAACCTTAACACACCTCATTCGGTTCAGTTGAATTGCGTGAATTTGCTGTATTTTTATACTTCTGTTCCAAAGACTTATCGCATGGCTTTTAACAAGTATGAATGTTTTCCAGTCTCCTTTTTAAATGAATGAGTTCTAAACGGTCAATTTTATAATTGATTGAAATATGCAATAAAATCACCCTCGCACTTAAATGTTGTTTTATAATTCAACAGTTTTAATTTTTATGTGAATTGATCGCTCTCTCACCTGAAGTATTCTATTCAATTGACTTGAGTGTGTATATTTTGTTTTAAATTTAAATTACACCTTCTCCAAAATGGTCTAGATTAAATGTTGATAACATTTATCTGCAAAGTTGTGGTATAAAAATATTCAATATTGCTAAAAGTGCAATGACTTACCATATTTATGTGTAGTGTTTTTGCGATATATTTATTAGTTCTCATTTTAAGATTAACTGAATTTTTATTGTTATAATAAATTTGAACATAAATATGAATCTTGCAATAATTATTGATATAAAACACCAACTCAAGAGAACTATCTTCCCAGTCGTACTCATCTATTTCTGGGATGGATAAATACAATCGGGAGACAAATTCATGTTAAAAAACTATCAGCGGCACAGCCTTTTCTTCATTTCCATTGTTAAAGTTTCAGTCTATATAATTTTTCTTACTGTGTGAATGTAATGCCTGTTGCCTAACACCCATTTTTGTTATATTATTATTTCGTTTTCTTGAAAGGAATGTATTTTGTTTAAATGTACAGTTTTAATATTCTAATTATGGACAATGAATGGTATAAAAGAATCACTAAAAACATGTGACATGTATATGACAGCTGATTAATTAAATTTACAAGAATTTAAAAAAAAAATACCAAAACCTACCTTTAAAGGTAAGGGCCAATAAAACTTTAGGTATGTTACATATCATTTTTATTATCTACAAAAAATATTTTTCGCTGAACATTTTTGTGTATAGTTTTAATATGATGTTTTGATGTATGACAAATTCCATTTACTCGTAAAAATAAACATTCCTTTGTAATTATACGATCAAAATTAATGTCTTTGTTACTTTTATTCCGCTTCTATATCTTTTATAGATATCGAAATTTCTTACAAATCTAGTAGGCTATGGAATACAAGTAACAATAAAAAAATATTAATTTAAAATGATATTCCAAAGGTTTGACAAAAAATTATCATCTAAATTACAACTCAGTCTTAACTGTTGACTATGAATCCATTAAAAATGATGCTGCACTAAGAAGTTAAAGTAAATATGCAGCTTTTGACATCATAATTTAGCTAGTGTCCATGTATTCTTAATAAAAATTGAAGTGTCAAAAGTATCGTTTGTTATTTTAAAGTGTCATACTGTAATGGTGGGTTGAATTCGTACTTAAATTGATATAAAAATCATCAATAAAAAGTATCATACATGAGATTTGCCACCATTGTCGATGAGGTGCAGGTCATTCTATAATCGGTTATGGATTTCAGGGATATTAATTCTAATTCAATATATTTTGAATACTCTACACGCTTTGTTGATACTATTAGTTACACGAAAAAATGCTCTCTGTTTGCAAAATTAATATATTGGATTCAATATGCACTACTTCGACACTAAATTTAAATTATCGACAATTGAACTATTTAAATAAAATGAAACATGAATTAAAAATAACAGCTATTCAACTATTTCTTCGTTAAGAGATTTAGTGTAATTTTTCTGTAAAAAAAAAAAATCTTATTATATTGATGGTAATATTCACATAAATATGTACAGTTAATTCATGACCCCTTTTAGGTAGTTCTTTTACTTGAAATAGAGGTTGTACTTTTTTACTAAGCGATTAATTTATTTCAACTGGTCTTATTTTATTACTAATTTCACATTGATATAAAGAATGCTTTATTATGTTGCAATACAAAAATTATCATCTTGTCTTATGGAATGTTTCATTTATTTCATTTGCACTGGATGATATTAGATAGTATGTGGAATATTATCGTTCATTCTATTTCAATCTAAAATAACCAATTGAATAAATTAAATACATGTATTATTAATTCAAATTATCTATGAATCAAATATTTAAGGTTAGAATATTTGTCAGTAAAGTTGGATATACTTATCTTTCAAGTCAATTTATTCAACAAATAATGTTCTGTTTGACTATGCGTAGCCTCCCTTAAGCTCTTATACATATTGTTGATATAACTTATAATTATAACTAATTTTACAGTAGTTTCAGTTAAATGCTTCATTTATTTTATAGTTTATTGTCCCGTGCATAAGGAATAAATTATTGATATTTAAACTAAAGAGATTTTAATGACGTTACAATAATCATTTAAGGTTGTTAATTCAAATAAATAATTGTTTGTATGATATATATATTATATTTTGATTATACATAGACAAAATGTAGAATGTGCCGAGTAAATTTCACAACCAGTTTAAATAAATTATCGTAAACAAGCATTATGAGCTTCTAGAAACTTTTCATAAATGTTGTTTGTTCGGATTTAAAATTTTGGTGTTAAATCATTTTAAAAATAATATTAATGCTTAGAAAAGTTAAAGGGCACATAGGTATGCTCTTGTAGCTTTGGCGAGTTGTAGCAAGGAACCTTTACTGATTATGGAGTTAGATACATTGACGTAAACAAAAACGGAGAACAATGATTCCAACCAAACACAGTATAGTATTGAAAAATTTTCATTAAGTTTTCATTATTTCAAATGTCAGTGTTTGCTACTTCCATTCCAATCGCACAAACATTGTAAAATGAATAATTTCTATATTTTGTGTGAACACTCCGTAAGTCTTCTTTACATTTTTGAATTATTGTTGCCACGTGAAAAAATTGCCTGTAGGCTGTTACCCTAAATCAACTAACTTCGGTACATCTGTCTGATAAGTCTTTTCAAAGCAAAATAGTTCTGGTAAAAATATTATATTTGAAATATAAGAACAGATTGTTGATGCTGTCACTTCTGTCTCAGTGTGGTTCCTATTTCAGTTATTTCATTTAATCATAACATTATCTATCCAAAAAATATTTTCATTCTTAAAGTTATTGCCTGAAGAAAAAATAAACTCAGAACAGTCCGCTTACCAACATAAAAAAATAAGGTCACGTTACGGTAATACAAAATATTATGTAAAATATGCATAAATATAGACAATTCTTGGGCTTGAAAGATCATGTATTTAGCATACCATGTCATTAAGCATATTATGATTAGTGTAAATTTGTTTTAAAATGTGGTACATATTAAGTAAATTATGTATTATGCTTAGGGCGATAATGATGCACCAACAGAAAATGGTAGACACGTGCATCCACTAGCAAAAATACACTTGTAGATTTTTTTTGTATATTAGCGAGATAAAGGGCTTTGTCAGATAGAACTTGAGCAAAATGTGAGTCGACAACGGCAGCTACTGACTTTTCTTAACATTCGAAAGAAATTTGGACATGTTGGATTTTTGCACCGCGGTATGCCATTTATTTGCATCATGTCAAGACCATATTTTATTGTACATTTCTTTCAAACACTGCAGTGCTTTAATTGTAAAAAAAATATCAATTATTTTTGTATAACATTAATAGATTATTTATCATCTGCGACAGAGCATACTTTAAACTAACCAGAAATTTACGCCGGTGTATTTGTATTTTATTGTAGATAATAAATGTGCTTAAATTTTTTGCACGTAATTTTAAAATCCCTTTTCCTTCTGATAGTTAAGTCAAAGATATATTTTGCAAACATAGGTATTGTATATATAATTATATTCTTTCAAGATATGTACTTCCCACCCATACAAAAATGTCAGTTTTTAAAGGATCACTGCGAAAAAACTTCATCAAAAGTTTTGTGCAGCTTAGGTCATTTAAAATAAATGATAGATAACTTTGTTCTTTCATAAATCTGTTGCAAACATAATTAATTAGTATTAGTATTGTACATTTTGTAAACCATATGTTGCTTGTTAGAATCTTTCACATTGAGTTGTCTAGATTAGAACTTACATATAAAAGGAGTCTTTGCCCATTAATATAAAAAACAAATGTCAATTATATGTTAACTCTATTTGCGAGTGCTTTATCAAAATTGAGAGATCTTGGAACAGAGGTTCAATTACATGCATAAGAGGTACACGAATCTTCATAGTCTTTGTTTAATTACGACTATCAATATTATGGATATACATATTTTTTTTTTCTTATAAGGATAAATAATTTATCGAATAATAAACAGAGTCATAATGATTAAAAGTAGTAAAAATAATTGATGTCAGGACTTAAACAATCGTTAATCACATGTTACAAAAGACTCCGGCTTAATTAGATGTGACTTAACTGCTATTGTTCAAAATACTTAAGCAATAGAATGATGGTATTATCTTAGCTTTGAGGTTTCTCTTTATTTTGATGTATCTCCGAATAATTTGATATTTTTCAATATGCGTCGATTAACTGGGACTTTTTTCATTCCTCCATTCATTGCATATGAAAACTATGCACTGAATTATAAGACGAGTATTAAAAATTAATTACATTGGTATTACCTATTGGGTATTAGCCTCATTGGGATTTGTTCCGAGAAAATGTAATTTTGAAAGAACGACAATCTAGAGTGGTTTTATTGTACCAAATATATTTATTTTCATTATATTTAAATTCTTTTGTGTATTTTATAAGCGTTATTATATGAGTCCCTCATGGTTAACTCTTGATAGAACCACTCTAATTTTGTCTGTCATATGTGTTATACGTAATGCCATTTAAGCCATCGACTCATGTATTTATGACATAAAAAATAAATATAAAAAATTTAGTTCTGTAAGGTTTTTAGCGTAGAAATCTTGCATCATTCATTATTATGGACTCTATAGCCGAGATATCTCCTTATTTAAAAATTTTCAGCATATGTATTGCCAGTTATTAATGAATGTTTTAGGGTAATAAATATCTTATCGGCAATCTTATCCTGTTGACCGTTTGTTGAAATAACATGTTATGTTGTTTTTAATCTACAATTTACAGGTATCTTGATAAATAGATATGAATATACATTTTTGTAGTAAATTATAGTAACTATATCTGTCTATCTACATTTATAATGTTTAATGAAGAAATGGATATTATATTACATTCATTATCTACACCATACTGCTCTGGAAAAACTTTTGATGCAGTACCTATGACTGCATAAGGTTATTTTTTAACCAATAATAATTATCCAAAATACATATAATATATCGTGACATCGATTTGAAGCAGCTTCAAATGGCATTCAAAGATTCAAAAATCACTTGGAATGTGTAGATCATAATTTCATATCATCAAAAGGGAAAAAAGTCAATTTTCAATTATTGCTGTTAGGTAGATTATGAAAACTACATATTTTCTGTGTAAATCATTTCTTGTGATTTAACTTTGTTGCTGTTTTGAAGAGATGCGATATCATCACTGTGTAATTGAAGCTTGTAAAAACATTTCTAAACTATTGGAAAAATATTGTCATATAATTTAACTGCCCCCTTTGTGGGACAGCTTTTTTCATGTCACTGAAGATACAATAAATAAAGTACTGCATTTTAGTCACGTGGCTATTGATATAAATAAAAATATAATATGCAAAGTTTCTTGGGACACAAATATAAATCAATTTCTCTCAATAGTACAAGTAAACTTCCAACATTCATTTGCTGTAAAGAAATCATTCTTATAATATAAATATGACATTCCATATAAACTGCTAAATAATTGAAATCAAAAGGCTGAATTTTATTATACCTACCACTTTTGAACATTTCTTCTTTAAAGGTTATATTTTTTCTAACTCTTAATAATAATTATTTGTAGTATTATATTGACTGAGTTTGAGAATCTACAAATTTTCATTTGTAACTCCTAAAACGTCACCAAATTATGTAACTATTAAATAGATGTGAAGTCATAGGTGTCTTTTATGAACATATGATACAGGCATCATTGAGAAATCTCTGTGACTTTGAAAATTTGGATGGGAAAATCATTTCTATTATATTCACACTAAAGTAAAAACATTTTCATTGTTATAATCACTAAAAGTTGATGGTACTTTCATGTTTTGATATTTTTGTTTATTAATTTTGAGAAACAAACATTCACAATTTCACTTCTTGAGTTTGAGGCATTGACAGCTGATTCTGGATTTAAACACATCCTTAAATCACAATAAATAAATACAATATTTATTTTCGAGTATACTGCCTAACCACCTAACAACCTAACCGCGTAAAAGAGCTGTGGTTAATTTTACAAGAGAAGTTGGTTTGTTTTTCACCCTTATAATTAATTTCTAGAACATAAAGAAATTTCAAAATATATGAAATTATTCCAAAGTATGGGTATATTTGAAAAGTTACAGAGCTATTTTCATGAGCTGTATTTATATACGCTTTTAAGAATTGTTAATTGTTGTATGATAAATAAAGATAAAATATTTTGCTTGTGATCATTTCAAACTGTATGATAGTAGCGTTACATGTGGTACCACTGTGACACCTTCTTTATAATATGTAAGTATTAAATCTAATCTTAAAATAACGAAATCGTTAAGAAAATTCTCCTCAGCGGTAGGGAACATGTTACAGCATATTTAAATAATCAATGTGATCTCAAATGGATTTGTTAATAATATTAGCATCTGTGAATGGAAAATCGCTTGTGTTTACGCATGACCCTGCTCTGGCATGTTTGATTTTGAAATTTCATTGAAAAAACAATATATTAACTTACTTGATTTCTACTTACAACTAATTACACATATAAAAGAAACAACTCCATAAGCAAATAAAATCCTGAAGGAATATTTTTAATTCATACATAAAAAGTTTTAATAATTAGTTTAATCATCGATTGTTGGTATTCAGAGGCAATTTTGTCTTTTTCTTTATTACTTAATTATTGTTATATAATACATCTTCACCATGTCGCAGTGATGTATGCTTAATGTTATAACTGAGATTTATAAAAGAGATCTCATTGTATTTTTTGACCGCGGTACATGTTCGTCACTCTTTGGCCGATGTGAGAATCATTATAAATATTATTATTCTTAATGATACCATTATTGCTATTGATTTGGGAAATTGATGGAGTTTTCGATTGAATATAACGAATATTTATGAGCATTATCAATAACATGTTTAGCATGTAGACTGTATTGCAAATATTATTGAGACATTCACAATTATGAATTATAAAATTGGGAAATACATGTTTAACAATTGGCATTTTTCTTTACCCTATTCTATTCTTCCTGTTTTGTATGATTTGAGAATGTTTCCTCTTCAATTTTTATACAAACACAATTAATATGCATCTAATCATACGCATTCAGACGAGTATAAAATTATATACAATACAGCTGTTTGACAGATGCACAATAGATTGTCTCTGAATGTAGTCTAGGTGATTAATAATTTATATACAATTCAGTTACATCTAACATTGCTGCTATAATATAATATAACCTGTTAACGATGGTTTTGGGCGAGCTTTAAGTTCCTTTTTGAGAAAACTACCATTTGAAAATAAATAATACTGACCAAACATAAAGATTACGTAAGCTATATTAAAAATATCACTTCTTTTTTAACGCTTCGCATTCTTTTAAACACATTGTATACTGCTATATTTTATGGAAGTTCTGAAAAAGCGATATAATCTGTAGTTATCAGATAACTTAGGTAAAAAACTAAAGTTGAATTTTAGATTTTTTTTCCTTTTTGGGAATAAAATATGATTAACCCTTTGGCCTCCTATGTCGAGCTGGACTCGACATTCCATATCTTACCCG
>JAGVSQ010007990.1:0-14792 GCA_022683975.1 Rhyacophila evoluta
CAATAGTCTATTGCTATATCCAATAACTTATTAGTAAACGTATGTATAACAGGTTGCATACATTAAATGTGGGCAGTGTGCCAGTTTCCCAGTTTTAAATTATTTAGAAGTATACAAAGGTATTCATTTAAATCTCGTCAAAAGGGGGTGCTAAAAAAAGAAAACTTTGAGATATCCTAATCGCTTCTATAGTTTCAGCACTACATCTGTTGGCGTAAATGAAACAAGCGAAAAATGAAACTGTTCTTGATAATAATTATTTGATACAGCGCACGTCATCTTTCGTGTGAGGTGTTGGTACTGTGTGGAGATAAACATGTGAAAAGGTTCTCCCTACATATTTTCCAGGAAGACTATGATAAATTATCGCGTGGGTATATTGACAAAGAGTCCCTTCTGGGACACGATACGAAGATGTGCTTTGATAAATGCGGCATACATCTAACGCATTGGATACGGCCCAATGCGGGCGGAGGAAGGTGTGCTACAATAATTTACGTTTTTATTTTTATCATGCTTTTGGTTACTTTATAATATTTATGGTCTAATGGTGAGATTATAGTAAGAGCTTTTTTAATTTACAGGGTACTAATAAATACTTTATAATTTATATATTGTTTATTTAAATTTATTTGTTATTAAATTCACTCAAAAGTGAAGTGTATATATCTTTGCAGTGTCTTGAAAAATGTAATTTTCATGGAAATTGGTTATCAAACAATTGCTTTATCAAATAGGCATTCAGTTCTGTTTATTGGATTTTTGGATGGAGAAATTGAACCACCATTTTTTGGATGCATGGCGCGCATGATAAACTTTCGGATATCTGGAAGTTTTTATGGTCAAAGATATATCTAGGTACTAAAATAATAAATCAAAGTTAAGCCACTTATTAGGACTCACGTACCTAATGATGATGTTGATTGTTAGTGATTAAATGATGAATATTAAAAAGAAAATCAATTTACTTATCAGTTAATATAGCTTGGTGTAACGTATGATAATACATTTTAAAAATCAAACAGATGTGTGAAGCAAACTAACAAATTATTAAACTTAAATGTAAAGTACATACGCGACATTGAATATTTTGATCAAGTATTATAGAAATGACATAATATCTACCCTGTTCAGGTAAAATGCATTAACCCTTAGTGATTTTATTTTTAGAACCGGCATTTAAACAACTAAATACACGTTCTGCCAAAAATAATAATGTAGCAAATGCTAAATTATTACTGAAACTCTGTTTTAAAATTTTAAAAAGATGGATCTACCAAATCTGCATACAGAAAAAAGCAATCAAACCTCATTTACATTTTTTGTGAGGGTTAATGCATTTTGCCTTTATAGGGTTGATATTTAGTTTATTTGCACAGCTTTTGCGATAAACATGTGGGGATGTTGTAGGATATTGATTTGGTCCAAGAAAACACTCTCACATAATCTCCAACGTTATGCTTTATTGTTGTTGAAATATCAAAAGGTCATTACAGTTGTATTACAATTACAATGTTTTATGTTCGAGGAGAAAGATGCGTATAACAGCGGATGGGAACAAACGCCGAACGGCGCGATGCTTGCTAGTTGAGTTGTTGATTCAAAGTGGGGAGAAAGAGAAAGCTTGGCCGCGCGTTGCTTCTTAATATTTGAGAGAAGGTTGGTAATATTGCGTATGCTGCGCTTTCATTGGCTTATAATAATGTTTATTTAGTGTTTAAAATGTTTGTGAGACTCGATATTGATGATTAACTAAATTCACACTGGATCTATATAATATGGCTAAGATTCAATTAATTTACATAACCGGGTAAATGTATTTAATTTATATGCCACAGTCAGATTGGAAAGAAATACTTCTTTGAATTCATTTGATCATTCCAACGATAACATAGAGGAAGAGTAAATATTAAATTCCCATAGAGTGTTTTTGATTTACATTGATAAAAAATAATACATTGATGGTGATGTCTACCATTGTAAAAATCTTAAGTTAACTTAACTTTGTCTATACACACCCTTAAGGCTTTATGTTTCCAAGCGATTTGAAGTCGTCTATACCGAAGAAATTGTACACCTATTGGTTTGCGTGGGTGAGAAAAAAAGGTATGTTCAGCCTATTTAGTATACAAAAATCAACAGTTATATTTTATCTAAACAGACGACCTTCATAAAGGCAAAAAACCAAATATTATTCAGAATAATATCCATGTTAATATAATAATATGTGCTAATCATACATATTATGAAACCAAGAAAGCTTTTCCAGGAAAAAGCTTCTTAGTAGAAATAGTAAGTTTTATTTTGTCCAATGTTAATGAGATAAAAATATTGAAAAATTTGTGACTTTTAATATATTTAATAACAGAACTATGTTTGTGTATTGTATTATTTTGACAGTAATTATACTAAAAGGAATTAACGTTCTAAAGGAACTTCGTTATTAATGCAAAATTTTATTGACATATTGGTAAAAATTCTAGAGGATATATATTTTTTTATAGAAATCTGATGGTCAGTAATGTCTTGTGATAAACTTTCACATTAAATGAAGGTTAATTTATCGACTGTAGAAAGGTAAAGGGACGTAGGCCACATCGATCACATTTAGCAGGAGGCACAAAAATACGTTCACTTAATTATTTGTGGCCAACGTCGATATAAAGAATAAACACAACCCTGAAGTGTATGCAGATTAAGATTAGTGCTTAATTTTTCTACTGTGCTATTAATTTATTATATATTAAGCAATTTAAGAAAATACAATAAAATCGATGTGGCGAAAGTGCATTTTCCTCAAAGCAAATTTTGATTGTCCTTTTTAAAAACTTGAAAGCTAAATTTACGTAATTATTCGGCATTTTCTGCTTACATTCTTATGATAAAAGATTTAATAAATTGTATATGTATTTGAAGGAAACTGATAATTGAGTTCGTTAGACTTTATTGAGTTAATATGTTTGTTAAAATGTGGGAAGTATATATAAATGAATACTCAACTGTGGACAAATAAATTTGGTCTTAAAATGTTAATATACGTTATAATAAGCCTTTAGTTATCTTTTAATAGTTTTAATTTGAAACCATCACTATTATTTTCCAGCCCAATACGACCAGCAACCATTTACAGTATTTTAAATAAATTACCATTAATTTATGTTTCATTTCATAGTGATTTGATTAGTATAAATATTTAAAATAATGACTAGTTTTTTACTATTGTATTTATTGTGACAAAATGATAATTGTGTAAGTTAGTGAAGGTAATGAATATCAGTTCGCCTTTCTAGAGTTGATATGAGTAAGGAAAGATAAAAATGATGGAAGCATGCATGATATGAAATAAAATGGTTATAATCTCTTCAGATGTAAATAGATATCTCAAAAGAAAAGTTTTAAGAGCAAGATATGCGTTTTTCGATCTGTAGAACCGGATATTGCTTGTCACCATGAAAAAGGATAGAGACCATTGAGAGTTGGCAGGTAATGTACCGGACGGTTGCCGTTATCTCGCCAAAAGCTCTCACCCTCGGCGCTGAAAGCTTGGCTACGTCACTTTACTCAGTGCCACTTTAAGCTTTGCCGAGAACGGACGTTTAGCGAAACGTCAAAATGTATTTACACTGCGTTACGGTATATCCTGCAATGAAAGTACCGCGTTAAGTGTTGTTGTATTGCTACATAATTTGACAGATATTAATTTGCAATACGCATAAAAATATTAAAATAAATACATCGAAACATACTAAAAAACTTAAGCAACAAATACTGTTATTTTAATATTCTTATAATGCATAAAATAAACAAAATATTAGAATACAATTAATTAAAAATAAGTGTTTTATTAGTATTATGGAAAATTTTAAAGTAACTGTTAAGTATAAATAACAATAAAGTGAATTAAGATAGTATTTATTTATTTAAAAATTTAAGTGACAATGTTTAGAAGGCAAGTAATTTTTGTGCCTTTGGGATGTGTATATAAATAGAATCAGTGATGTTTCGGAGTGTTTATATTATTCTATTGACTTTTATGATTTCTTTTAACGGTGAGTCAAAGATGATTTTTTTTATTTTTTGTGATTATCTAGTTAAAAACAATATTAAAATAGAATATTTATTTTGCAAGCACTTAGGTCTTTTTAAGCGCGTATGTAATATTTTATTTTGCTTATTTATTATATTTTAATATATTCAATAAAGAACAATTACTTATTTGATATGATATTATTTGTAATGTTTTCAATATATAAACAGACAAATTAAATTATAATTTACAAATAAATATATGATTATCATTTCAGCTCTCTCAAGTTTAAGTTTTACGGATATGCATTGTACTCATCTTACAATAATTGGATGTTGGCCAATTATTGAAAATTTTTTTTTTGATTTATTTGCAATTGAATATATAATACATTATTTTGTAGCTATGAGGCCTTTAATTTCAACTTGGTGAGGTTACATTAATTGAACATTACGTTAGTAAGCTTTATTTACAAAAAAAAATGTATTAAATTTCATCAGAATGAACTAGATTCAGGTTTAATATTGAATAAAAAAAAATATCTTCAAAAAATCAAATTTATTTTCATTTTACATTGCAGAAAAATTGTGCTACTTAAAAATCAAAGAAAAATAGAATTTATTAAACATCTAAATGAGTTTCCATCCGCTGCCATTATATAATAATACGGAATTATGGATAACTAACTGTTAGTTTCTTTATAAAAAACGGTTTCAAGAATTGTTTGTATGAAAAATGTCATTTAGAGAAAAGCAAATAACTTTAATTTTGAATTATATTTATATTCAATATCAGTGTTTATATCTCTTTTATGTATTTTTTAACTGGGACTAGAGATATATTATTGATAGTTATAATATTTACAGCATTCACATAAAGTAGTTAAAAGCTTGCTAAAACTTTGAAGCTAAATATTTTCACTCTGTAAAAATGCAATTTGGTCCATTTTGCATAATTCAACCCACTTAATATGGTGAATTTTAAAAGACAATTTTTTTTTGACATTTCAGTTAATTTATGTTTCCATATTGCAATAAATATCTCGGTGATCAAGAAAGTAAGCGCGCATGTCTGTGAATTGATCATTACCAAAGGTTACGGGTTCAAGTTCCTGAGTTTATAAAAATAAAACACAAGATAGAATAAGAGACATATTAAACAAAAACCCCGTAAAAAAACAATTCATTAAAAGAAGTCTTAACATACTGGATATCTATACAACCTAAATTTAACTAGTTAGGGTATTTATATTACTGTTTTGTTGTTGGTGGTATTTTAATAATATAAATATTTGAATAGACCTCAAAAATTTGTCGCTGACTATAGATAGCTTGTTATCGAAAAACTTAATCTGATTTGTAAATAGTAATTTAAGTAGTAGTTTATTAAATTAATAATTAAGCTTTAAAAGTCATTTGTGCAAGCACAGTCCGTAAAGAATTTTATTTTATATTGTTGTGTTACAAAAATTGAGAGTAAAATTTATCAATCATCAGCAGGTATTTATATTTTGAGTATTTATTGGGTGTAATAATTCAATATCATATCGATTGAAATGAAACAACTATTTTTTTCGAAAATCACAATGTATATAACTTAACACACGTTCTATCATAAGGATGTAAGCTGGAAGTACCGAACTGGTATCGAAATTTGGCTAACAAAATATAAAAAAGGACGTCCTGAAAAAATTTTCACTAGGAAAAAGGACGCTCAACACATGAATTTTATTAATTTTTCTTAAAAAGCTTATTAACGCGTTTTATGCTATGGACAAGATAACTCGCTCATTTTTGTCAACGCTTTAGGAATTAATCAGAATTTTATTTCAATTTTCCAGAAGTCAAATATCGATATATTTAACAAAAACAACAATTTTATTGCTGTTTTCCTTCCATTATATTAGTTTGATTAATTTTTCTTAAGCAATATAATAGTGAAATGTTAAATAGAAATCATGATAGGTAACAAATAAAATGCTAGTTGTAGTAATCATGAACTACAAGGTTGTGTCTATTTAATATTTTGAATTTTGCCTAAATTAATTGAATAATCATTTTTGTACGTCCTGTAAAATTTGTTCTGTGTGGGTTGCGTCTTATTTCCGCAGTCGATATAATGACATCAGCAGAATGCATCACAATAAATACTATTATTCAACTTCAACTGAGTATAGTTACCTTTACCAGCTATTTCGGATTGAGTTAAATTTACCTTTTTTATCCCAAGACGAATAGTCAGTGACTTTTACCTATTGCGATCATCCGGACTGTGAGTCCCAAGGTTTTCGAATCTATTGACCCTCTCGATTATCTATCCCTCGCTAGTCAGGGTCCAACCTGAGTCATGACAGATGCAGTAATATACCACAGTAGCCTTTGAATTTATTTTTCAATCCCAAAAACTACGAATTTTTTTGCAAAATAAGTATTTTATTTTCGTACTAAAATATGTATTATTTTATCACGTTGATATAACGTATTTTCTTTTATTTTTCGTTGTGTATATAGATTTATTTTATGATAATACTGTGTAGGCTTGTTTTGTATTTAAAAGCTTTCTTGAAAAAAACTAATTTCGCGAATAAAAAATCTACTGTAATTGAATTTTTTTGTTCGCTATTCATTTTATTTGTTTAAATTACAAAATTCTACGCCTTACCCACATAAAAAAACTCTATGTTGTGTTACATTAAAATGTTATATTTTTTATAAAAATAGAGACCATGATAGATGAACGACAAAATGGAATATTTTTTTAATGTCATATTTTTATAAAAATGAACAAACATATAATCTATTAAAAACCACACAATTTTTTTCTTTTCATAATTGGATGTTGTTAGCAGGTAGTTGGTATCATGCGCGTTTAGCAATCCAGGGAATGTAGGCTCAATTCCTTCTCTGTCAGATTTGAAAAATTCGATAATGCAGGAATGGATGCCCATTGGCTTGAATAATTGTCTGACAAACAATTATCGTAAAAAATAATCTTTCAAGACATCTCTACATTGCAAAGATCCATATTATAGTCCACTTTTGTAACGGAAATTTTTACACTGTGTGGATCCATATACTCCACTTTTATAACAAGCATAAAAAAAGAGAATTTACATGGCAATTTTGCTGTTTTTTTTTACTTTAACTTCGCATTCAATCTCAAATTGAAAACTCATATTAAAACACAGTATACAAATTATTAAATGGGTATTTAAATAACGTAGAATTAATAGTGATAGATGATGATAAATATTTGAGATGACTTTTAATAAATTAACAAACTTAATATTAATAAATTCAGAAAATTTTAACGACTTTAACAGAACATCCAAAGATTTAATTAATTTACATGCAGTACTATGCAAATATAAACTATTCTGTTATTTTAACAGCGCTATAACTGAGTGACGAATATTAACATAATATTGTCATATCTATAAGATAAATCGTTCTGACTTTAATAACAACAATGTCGTTGTTCCACGCCATTTGCATCCAAACTCGATTATTTAAAAACTCATTTTTTTACATTAACATTTTTGCCAGTAATATATACTCAAATATAGCAAATTAGCAATGTTATATACTATCACAAAGAACCATATGTCATTGCTTAATAATAGAGAGGTAAAATTCTTTTTTGTATTGTTATTATCTAATTATTCTTGAGTTTTTATTTTTTTTTAAATAAATGATTGGTTTTGTTTTATGCGGCAGTAAAATGTTTCATCGAAAACTATAGCAATATTACTTCATCTTCTTTGCCATGCTTACTCCAAAAGTGGAGCAGATGGAACTTCACAGTATAAAAATGTCTACTCCAGAAATGGAGTACATGAATCTCTGCAACGTGATGACATATTTTGAGAGATTTTTTTACCGAAAATTGCTTATCAGCCAATTGCTTTACCCCTTCGGCATGTGATTTTGCATATAAAACTAAATAAATTTTACGAATAATTAAAAAAAACATATTCATGATTCTTAAAGTGTCTTTTCCACTGTGTCAATTTTTGAAACTAAAATACTTTTATGAACATAATATTAAAATTAATTACAAATGATATAATTAATATTTTCGACTGATGGTGCTTGATGGAAATTGATTTTAAATTCTGAATTATTTAAAACTGGTAAACTTACATATGTGATAACATATATAAGTTTCATAACATATATCACATATGGAAGTTTACCAGTTTTAAATAATTCAGAACAAATGATATACTTCTATTTAGATTCGTTACGAAGCGTAACCAAAATTTAATGATCAGATTTGTGTTTAATTTCCCATACTATCCGATACATTATTAAAGAAATACCCTTCCAATACGGAAAACCTTTTACCCTGAATTTCTATTCAATGCTTAATGAAATGAAAAACTTTTCTGTGCATGAAGAAATATTTTTCAGCAAAAGAAAACCAAATTACAGTTAATGCTAGTTTTAATATGACCTATATTCAGTGTTACATAATAGTTTATTTAATATATTATTCTAGAAAAGAATATGCCATACATATATATATACATGCAAGTAAAGTATACATAAATTTAAGCATTTAGTAAACATGAGGAATAAGAAAAGGTTGTCAATTATTGAGATTAACGATATGAAGAAATATGTAACAATTTAGTTTCCCCACTGTCGGAGAAGTTTGTTTATGCACTTATAACCCAAAAATTGTCGGTTCAACTCCCACGTATGTGGAATTAAAAAAAAAGGTTATGTAGGATTGGATGCGTATTGGGCTTATTAGTAATTGCCTGACAACCAATTCTCGTGAAAAATAATCTTCACTTTTAGAGCAAGATATTTTTACTGTGTGAAGATCCATGTGCTATACTTTCGTAAATGACATGATATATATATATATACTTTTTAAAAGATTTAAAACACCTAGAAAATTTCTTCTTTAATGCGCAAGTGTACGCCAGCAGAGGTATAAATAAGCTCCTCATGAGAAACTTCCGAATTTGAAAAACAGCTTACATTCGTTCCATCACGGTATACGTCACAGAATATGTGTCTAATGATCTACAGGAAATTTGTTCTTTATAACTATCAATATTGTTATTAGTTTATAACAGTTTTCTTTTACATTTGTGTGATATTTTATTTTATATTTTCCAGAAATGTGGTGCCTTCGTGTAAGCGAGCTCCGCATTTCGCCGGTGGCTGTGGAACGAGGAGGTAGCGTGACGCTGCAGTGCCTCTACGAGCTTCAGGGGGCACCCCTTTACACAGTCAAGTGGTACAGGGGACGCCATGAGTTCTACAGATACTCACCAGCTGATCAGCCAATCACCAGAATATTTCCATTCACCGGAATCAACGTTGATGTGAGTTATTTGGTCGTTATTTTTAATTGCATTTATATAAAATATATCTTAATTTTCTAAGTAAAGTTACTGATGTTTTGTATTAAATTTATGTGCTAAGGCTATTACTTATTCAGTGTGGCTGTTATTTATAATACGAAAAATGTTTTATATAAATTAGCATGCTAGATATAGAATATAAAATTAAACAGAGGATGTTGATAAATACGTAATTAAGAATAAAACAAGAATTTTTTTAGAGTGGGTGAGATTTATAAAAACAGTCTATATATATATATGTGTGTATTGAATCAATCTTAGGTTATAAAAATTGACCTAAAGAGAACCGAAAAACCATAAGCAAATATGATCGTAAAAAACTTAGTAAGTGTGATACATCAAAAGTCCTATATGGGAACTAGTTTTTTAGTGAAGATATGCAGTATATGGAATATAAATATAAGTGTATGATTAGCTTACGGTCCGTGGATGTGATGGATGCGGCATATCTTCAAGAATTTTTAAGAATTTCATGCCAAAACTATTTTCATGTGAATTCTAAATTATTTAAAACTGGTAAACTTCTATATGTTAGATTGTTGTGAGCGACCCGGGTTCCGCTTTTCGGCATCTTCAGGCTACATTATATGTGGGCAGTGAGCGAACATAAAACATACTGATCGATAACAGTGATCTCACATATGGAAGTTTACCAATTTTAAATAATTTAGAATTTAAAATCAATTTCTATCAAGCACCATCAGTCAAAAATATTAATTATGTTTGTGTGGTGTCATTTCTGAACTTCTTTTAATATAATTTTATTCTCCTTATTTTATAAAGTTTTTTGGTTAGTTACGTAATTGTGTTAGATAGTATCTATGTGCTTTAAATGTGGATTAATAATTATTTTTTAGTAAAGTCAGTTAATCTATTGAATATCAAGTCATAATAAAAATAAATGTTTTATAATAACAGGCCTTAAATTTGTAACTTATAATGTCGAATGTATTATCAATTCGTTCACTAAATAAATAAACACCAGCTTTTTTATACAAAAAATAAATGGATAGAAGTTTCCATTGATTTCAACATAAACTCTATGAATTAAAAATAGATGCCATTTTAAGATTTTTATTTCAGAGAGAAATATTGATTATAGGATCAATCTTTGTTAACTTATTCTAATCAAATCTCGTCCTTCCTATAAGTTAAGGCTGTCGATCACTTTGAAAGTTTTACAAAACATTTAAGTTAAAAAGGAGGGAATATTTAAGTCCATTCAAAAAAATACTTGCGGCAACCATAAAGTCTAAAGAATCCTCATTCGTAGACTTTTGAGGTTTATTAAAATGTGTGTCGTCAAAATTTTTGAACTCACCTTTGTGCGAAAGCTCGTTTCGAGCTTTATTATAAAATAATTATAATGATGCGGTATGTGATAGATGGCAAGTTACACGTGAAATTTATATTTGGGAACATTTCAAATGATTTATACTTCCACGTATTTACAATTTTAATGCATGTAATATTTAAAATTGATTAATAATTGTAAAATCAGTAAATACCGTAAAAAAGTAAATGGTTTATTTATCGATATTTGTGAAATGATAAATCGTTTCCTTTATAAGACTATATAATACATTTACCATTAAAAGCTGTAGTGTTTCTGTAATTTATGTTTCTTTCTAAATCATTCTTTATCTAAAATCACGTGTTCAAGATGCGTATATGAGAATATATATAAAATGCAAAATGGATATGGAATACATTTTAGAAAGAAGAGTTTAATTTACCATATTTTTATTGAACCTGTAGCATGTGGAACTATATAGCGTGAAGATGTCCACTGCAGAAATGGAGTATTTGAATGTTTTCAAGTGAAGACATATTATATTGAACCGACTCCAAAATGCGCATGCTTATCTCTCGGCTACCACAGAAACATTGTGGAGTTGAGTTGTTTTCTCATAATCAATATTATTCAATAATAACTATCTATCCAGATATCGATGTTTTAGTCTGCAAACCAGTTAACTCCACATATGATCGAAAAACGATTTTAATGCCATTTTATTAAGCATTAATTTTTATATCACCCACAAAATGAAAAATAAAACGCGTGAAAGCACCCGGGAATGCCAGCCAAGTGTATGCAGTAATATACATATTCACCAAAGTTTTTTTTGCTCCTGAAAGTTTGACTCAAATGGAGTTGGCTAGCTTGCAGATTAAGCCATTGGTATGTCATTATAGTGTGGTGTTTATATTTATATCTATGTTAAAAATTGACATAGTTATATATCGTCGTATTACTGGCAAAAGACGTTAAAGTAAAAAAGTGAGTTTTGAGATAATCGAGTTTTAATGTTTAAGTCTCTCTTTTTCTTAGAGTGTAATGTATTGAAGTATAATGTTTAATTTCTTAAAGTATAATGTATTATTTACTTTATCGTCTTTTGTCAGTAATACGACGATATAGTATAAAGATTATTGATGATACGTTTTTTAGGTAAATCCATAAATAGTTAGACCATAGTTATTATTGCTCCTCAGTAATCCTTATTATAAAAATGTGAGATAAAATGTGTTTTTCATTATATTTTTGGTATTATATAAAAACATAATCCTTAAAAATAAATATGCTCAATAGACGCTTCATCCTTGCCAGCCTTACTTAACCCCTTTTAATGTTATATAAAAAGTTTTTTTTTCATTTTATTGTACAATTCCAAAAAAATTCACGAGAGGTAAATTTTTGTACTTTGCAAAGTTATGGTAGAATGAAATTAATACAAAATTAGGCCCTACGTTTCTTTTAGTAAAATAAAAAAGCATTCTTGCTCTCCATGGGAAACCCTGTTACATAAACCTTCAGAAAATAGTGTTCCCATTATTTTAACGAGATCGTGCTGAAATGTCTCTTGGAAATTTTCTCCAGACAGGTAATTTATAATTCAAAAGGAAATAAATGAAAGAATCTTTTACTTGAAAACAATTAGAACCTTGACATTTCATTTTCAGGCTTTGTTTTACACAAATAGCCAATTCACTGAAATTTAACTTGTAAGCTTTTGTACTACGAAATAATAAATGAATGCTCTACTAATCAAGAAATTAATCGACTATTTATCCTCAAAGCCTTTCATGTAAATTTTCTTTGAAGAATACAAGGAGGCATTCTTAAATATAATGAGTATTTTATTCGTTACTTTTTATTTTAAACTTAACAACTGTCTTCTTCTTTTGTAAGTAGAGCTATGATTTAATGTGATCCAAGGCTTATTTTAAAAATAATTACAACTCATGCCATGGATAATTATTCATATACTGTCATTTCTGTTAAGGATCCTTTACAATTCAGTATTTTTGAATTTTTCTAATGTAACCTAACGTAATACTGTATATTTATCCATATACGTGATATCCTATGAAATGATATATAAAGATAGTAAATCTCTAGGTTATTTTCATTTAAAAATATAACCTTTCTAAAGAGTATTTCTGACATCGATCTATTTTGGGTTGGAATTGATTGGATGGCACAAAGCATCTGCTACCTTTGACACAACGGCATTTTGAAAGCATTATCCGGTTAGTTAAAAAGCTTTCTATTATTTCTTCACGAGAATTCAGAAAGCTCTAGATATCACAACCACCATAAGTATATTGCGTTTTGATCTTGATTTGGTGGATCTTACAAACGATAATCTAAATTATAAAATAGAAAGTACTTATGTGTGTCTGTTATTATTATTTTTATATTGTATAAGTTTCATTGATTTCAGATGATCAAAATTACACTATAAAGATTGTATGCTATCAAATATTGAAATAAATTTTTAAAAAACATGACGAATAAAATAAATTTGAATAAAGAATGCGTTAAAACCATACAAAACAAAAGAACTTTACTCATGTTTGACAGATAGTAACAGTAGAAAGGGAAAGGTGATTAGTCTTGTACGTTTCACGTCTTTTAATATTTATATTATACGCGTGTGTCCAAGGTATATAGAATAACTGGTAGTATATTGCGCATGTAGCATGCTGTCTCGTTCTCAGCAAATGACGTTATGTGTATGGTAAGAGTTTGACGTCTAAGGTTTTCATACGTAAATTGAGTTGATAAATAAAACTATTAACTAAATAAAAAAACCATTTGTTGCCTTAAATTACTGTTTTCATATTTGTATTTTAAAATAAAATCTTTATTGCAAATGAAATGCATATAGGTTGAGTACATAATAGTACCATATGATAAAAGGCATAGCAAAATTATTTTTCCATACAAGTGACGTAGATGCGCAGAAGATGTCAAAAATTTAACTCGGAATATACTACCATGTTATTCTATACACCTTGGCATACTATAGACATACTATAGACACACTATCTGTCACAAGAACTCCTTCTAAGGAAAAAACTTAATTTTGACTTTTATTTCTTGGTCATAATTTCACTTTTGTTTTTTGAAATCATCGAAGATCGACAGCAGACTAAAAATATTTAATATGAAATATTGAAATAAGTATTCTAATAATGGGATTAATAAATTTCATTTTAATAAAGAATGAGTCCGAATATATCCCATGCAAAGCCTGGTAGTAAAGCTAGCACAATACATAGATATAGTTACTCGAAGTTAAATATAAAATTATAATTACATCACAGATTATTTAAAGCTGTTTTACGGTTAGTAATAATTTTGAGTAGCCTTGTAAAAGATAAGTTATTTCGAAAAGTATAGTGTGTTTACAAAATAGTAAATGCTAAGGGTTGCTTGTGTTATATTAATATGAGAGTAAAGTTCTATCGTTCGCTCGGGATTTTCTATTTGCATAATAATATAACCCGTATAACTAAAAATGGAAATCAGCAACATCTGTTTATTTAACTATCAACTTATGTCGAATGTAAAGAGGAAACATTTATGGTTAGCCTGTGAAATATCTTGTATATACAAGTTGCTTAGTTTCCGGGAAAACGTATATTGTGAGTAGAAAATTAATTGTTCATAATAAACTACTATATTCACTCGTTTCCAGTGTAAATATTTTGTAAAGTAGTATAAGTAATTAGTATTTAATTAAAAACAACATATTTTCTCTTAAAAGTAATATGTAATATTTATTTATCATTTTTCTTTCTATCAGTGCTACTGGTTAGCAGAAAATTATGCCGAATGGCGTAGCTGGTCAAATAATTTGAATTTTATTGGTCGTTGCCAATATTACAGTAACACATATCTTTATTTTTATATTAATTCACTTTCTAAGGTAAAGTTTTTACTTTTTGCATCATTTACACATAATTTAAGCACGTCTTATAAACGTAAGATATTGATTAGTATTTTCGACTGATGGTGCTTGATGGAAATTGATTTTAAGCTATAAATTATTTAAAACTGGTAAACTTCCATATGTGAGATCACTGTTAGCGACC
>JAGVSQ010007991.1:0-14792 GCA_022683975.1 Rhyacophila evoluta
TTTCGTCATAACTATATGTATATCGTGTTGTTAACGTATTAAACTTGTAATTTGTTATGTTATAACAATTAATAAATAAATAATGCAGGGGGTACTCTACCATAAAAAAACTTATTAATAGATGCAAAAGTAAAGTCTGTTTTACAATTTGTCATCTGGAAGGTCTGCTATTTTTTTTTGTATCGCTATATCAATACAATCGACTTTTTTTGAGATATGAATGTTATTTGAGACAAAAATACGACATATCAAATGTGGTAATATAATATTTTTCTCCTTTGTCCATATCCGCTTCCCAAGCGGAGCATATGGACAACACGTGCCGCCTCCAAGATTCCCTGTCGCTCCCCAGTATTCTTGCGTCGTCCCAGATCATACCTGCATCATCCCGTAACTTCGCCGAATAAATTATATAGATAGTATTTAGCGACCTTCCAGGGCGGCTTGAAGTATAGGCAGGTCAGGATCAGACCCTTATGAGGCATCCGCAATATGTGGCCGAGCCAGGTCCAGCGTCGAAGATTCATTTTGTCAGTGATAAGTGGCTGCATGGTCCGTTTTCTTATTTTCTTATGTCGAACAAAGTCATGCCACTGTATCCCTAGAATTCACTACAATCACTTGTTCTCAAAGTTTAATTACGATTATGTTGGGTATTTGTTGGGTGCCACGTTTTGACACCGTAGAGTAGCACTGACAGAATGTATACATTGAATATTGCTTGGAGTCTCAGACATTTTACATGGAATTTAAGGTTGCTCCAGCTATTCCTACTCGAATAGTGAGCTCACTTTGCAAAGTGCCATCTTCCGTAATGTGTACCCCTAGATATCAAAAACTGTCAACACTTTCGATGCTCTGTCCGTATTTTGTACATAGACCGATATTTAGTTACTTTAAAATTAAACTTACACCGACATATAAATTACGGCGACGTAGAATTATTAACAATATATTAATGTAACCGAAAGAAAAAATCCTTTTTCTACTATTTCAGATCTCAAATTTACTATTCTTAAAGTGTAGGTAATAAAAAATACTTAAATAGTAAAATACACTAAATAAACACTATGCCTAACTTTCAAGTTGTCTCACCGCATTGATGTAGCGATACATCAAGTGGACGATGTCATTAAAAGCTGAATTCGCTTTCAAATAATTGATTTTGTGTATATTAATTGCAACCACACTGCACTAATGATGTAAGAACTTATAGTTTTTCATATCACACATTAATTATTACCAGCATAGTAATAGAGCAGAAGTTTCATATATAATTAATAAATTTGCTAACTGGCGTATTAGGGTAAAAAATACAAACAACGTGTTATCGATTAGGTTAGGTTAGGTTAGGTTAGGTCATTTATTAAACATTTTTTTATCTTTACTTTCTAGTAACACGTTCATAATTTCAAACTTGTAATTGTAATTGTAATAACGAAATTGTCTGTTGATATTTTCATTGATTTGTAAAGCCTACTCTAGAAACATTCAAACCGTTTCACGTTTTTTAAGTCACAGTAAGCGAACTTAAAGTGGGCTTAGATACGTGACCAGTGAATGGAAAATAAAGGCGTGTAATTGGGTTCAAATTCGAAAAATTACCTGGCGCGGCATTTGGCGGGTTAAGTTAATAGCGGGAAATTGGAAAAATTGCCTCGAATCGAACTAGACTCGCGTAATGCCAGCGCATCCGCTTTGCTTTGCTTTTCATTTTCCTCTACAGATTTTCCAATTTTCATTTTTTACTTTTTGCTCGGGGATGCCAAACTAAAATACCGAAGAAATACTCTTCACTTTTATCTACGGATTTCGAAAATTCACCATTTTAAAAGTTTCTAGCACGTAATTATTAAAATTGCTTAGAAAAACACGGTAGAGTATTCACATAGATGGAGAATTTTATTGATTGATATGTCGGCTAACACGGTACCAATGAGTGTATAATTATCAACGTTTGATACTTGATTAACTTGACATACATTACTTAATTAAAACTGATCAAGTAAACTAAAATATTTTATAAATATAAAAAAATCTTTCACGATCATTCTTTTTAGATAAATTTGATTGAGTTAAGTAAAAGACTTCCAAGACATATAGTAACAAATAAGATAAAAACGCGATTGAAATTTTAAAGAAACAAATTAACATTTAGTATGAGTTTTATATTATTAAGAGTTTAATATGAAATTTAGATATTTACATGTTATATATTTCATCTTTATTGATTATTAGATTATTAAAAAACGCACCACTTTAAAAGATATTGAATTTTTTGTGGGCGCTAATTAAAATTTCGGTCGTTTTGTGATTGGGTTTTTTATCAATATTGTATTAGTCTTTGTCCATAAAACCTTGAAATTGGTTTTATTTAGTGTATTATTGGTTTATAAATAAAATAATATATCGATTCAATGCAATACCATAATAAATACGTACATTTATTGAATGAAATCAGAACTAAAGAAAAGCTTATAAAAATGTGTGAAATGTTTTCAAAAAATACTTGCTCAAATATTTTTCTCTTTCAAATTTTGACGTAGTAGAATAAGTAAACTTTGGAAATATTCTCCTGATATGTGTATATGATATGCGGATTACTTTATTCTTAAATTTTGTTCAAGTAAGGTATGCTATATATTGGAGATTTTATCATGAATCGTTAATAAAAACTTCAAGAAAGAATTATTTTTTGTTCATATTGTCTTTATCGATATCTTACACATTTTTACGATTATTCCAAACAGAACAACGCTCAAACTTAGTTTTTTAGATACGCCTAGAAAAGATTGCCAGACATTCAAAAATTTAAATAGTATTGATCGCATGCACTAAGCCTGTACATTTTTTTGATAAATGACTGCATCAACTTAGTACTATAGTAAGAAACATATAGATGAGACAAGCAATGAAACGATTTCAAGAAAGTGTATTATTTTTTTTCTTCCATGTTTGCTCCGTAAGTTGAGCATATAGACACCACGTTCCGCCTCCAAGAATCCCTATCGCCCGCCAGTATTCTTGCATCCTCCTAAGTGATATCTGCATCCCGTAACTCCACCGAATATATTCTATAGATAGTATTTAGTAGCCTTACGAGACGCCAACGACCGGTCGGCTTAAAAAATAAGCAGTTCTGGTACAGACTTTCTTGCGGTGTCCGCAGTATGTGGCCGAGCCAGGTCCAGTGTTGCAGCTTCACTTTGTCACTGATAAGTGGCTGCATAGTTCATTTTCTTATTTTTTCATTTCGAACAAAGTCATATGCCATCAGAATCCGTCGCAGGCATCTGTTCTCAATTTTCAAAATACGGTTGTTTTGGGCCTTGGTTGGGTGCCACGTTTCATATCCGTAGAGCAGCACTGACAGAAAGCTTGCATTGAACAGGTGGCATTTGGTTTTTACCTTGTGCAACTTGGAGTCCCAGACATTTCGCATAGAATTAAAAGTTGCTCCAGCAATCCCTATTTAAATGGCGAGTTCATTTAGTGAAGTGCCATCTCCCGTAATGTGTAACCCTAGGTATTTGAAACTGTCAACACTCTCGATGCCCTGTCCATCGTAAGTCAGGGGATAATTAGGATCCGGGCAGGCATGGTTACACATAACGTCCGTCTTTTTTGCATTCATTTTTAAGCCAATGCGAAACAAATTCGCATGTGGCCTGTAAATTATTTCCTGAATAGCTCCGACGGAGTTGGGGAAAGTGTATAGCTTAGAGAAAATATAGGCGGTGGGTTAAATCGTCCACTTGTATCATTCTTGATTAGACATTATTCATTTAAGATTCACAATTTCATTTATCATACTCTTATCTGTATAAATTTAAAATGTAAAATGTTTGTGGAAGGCTTATCAATCTAAAGCTTTATGAACTTTAAGCTCATTCGAGAAAAGAAAACAGTCTTATGAAAAAACTTTCCTCATTTACAAAGATTAAGCGCGGCTTTTAAAAATATTATGGCAAAATGCTAATTGCCCTTTCTTTGTGATAAATATGATAAGTGATTTTGGGAAGCCGGATCAAAAGGCTTTACATTAAGAGAGTGCGCGTAATAACAGAGGAGTTACATTAATGTTTTCGTTTAACTCACTGTCCGGACGTAATTGAACGTAAAATAAGAGAAGCGGAAGAAAATGAGTGTGTACATAACTTATAAATGTGCGTGTTATCTGAAATATTTTGACATTTTCGTGTAAACTGTTAGAAATAACCACTTTAATATTTTAGTGAACTGGAAAATACACATTTTTGTGTTGTATAAATATTCTTTAAATACGTATTCGTCATACTGACCTGAATCATATCAACCAAACGTAAAACATTTTTAATCAATCCAAAAAAAATCTTTCATATCGTTTTCATATTTTTTAATATATTTTCACGATAAATATGTGCTGTGTATCTTATATTTTTTGTCTTCCCGGTAGCGTAGTTGGTAGCGTGCGCGCCTAGCGATCCGGGAAATGCGGGTTCGATTTCCCATCTGTCGGATTTTAAAAATCAAAAAATGTAGGAATGGATGCCCATTGGGTTGAGTAATTATCTGACAAACAATTCTCGAGAAAAAGAATCTGTCAAGACGTCTTCACATTCCGGAGATCCATAGACTCCCCTTTCGGAGTGGATATCTTCACACAGTGTAGATCCATGTGCTCCATGCCGGGAGCTAACATGAAAAAAAATGTATCTTAAATGTGAAATTGTTGTATTTAAAATCATTTATTCAGTAAGATTTAAGTAATTTATTCTATTGTCGTAAAAAAAATTCGTTTTGTCTTTTATGATGGCATACGAGTATATCGTCATAGTAGAGTTAGCCTACGTGGTATCGTAGTTGGTAGCGTGCGTAATCCAGGGAATGCGGGTTTGATTCTCCATATTTTGGATTTCTAACATCCAAAAATGCATGACTGGATGCCTGTTGGGTTGAGCAACTGTCTGGCAAACAATTCCCGTGAAAAATAATCTATCAAGACGTCTTCACATTGCGGAGATTTATATTTTCTTCTTTCGGGGTGGATATTTTAACACTATATGCTTCACTTTGGGAAGGAACATAGCGTATAAAAAACGAGTTAGTTTTAATCAAGTCACCATCACTTTATTTAGAAAAAAATGGATTTTAAAGTTTGAAGATTAATATTTTTATTAGAAAACAAACATTTTTTGTTCATATATCAACAAATTATTAATAGCAAGTTTGAGCGATTTTACTAAACTCTATGCCGGAATTTCATATATGGGTCTAACTCATTTTTTTCTACTGTAATAATATCTCGATCGTTAGCGTCTGTCAATATATTTTAACACGTATTGAATATTTACGCGGTAACTTAAAAGCAAAAATGCGTTCTTCAATGCCGGAGGTTATGAGTTCGTATTTCATAGCTTTTGATTTTTTTTTTAATTTAAAGATACAAAACCGAATACCTAATGGAATTATCAATTCGTTTATAGCCAATTTTTGTGTGTGCTTTCAAAGCGGACATCGTGCATGCTTTGGAAATATATATGATATATAGATAGAGATGAAACATACGATCATTGACATGATAATATTTTTCTCTGAAATCAGTGGAGAATTTAATTTTCCAAATAAAATAAAACGAGTTTTTGAACATTCTGAAATGCTCTAAGGGTAATTGTTTTAGATGCTTCAGCCGAACGTAATTAGCGTACCATAGTAAGTTCTACTCATGAAACTGGGAAACAGGTTATAACATTTTAATTTCAAATAAAAATTTCACAATTGATAAAATTTTACTTCGTGTAAAATAAACCTTATTTTATTGTTTTAATTGAACGGCTATTTACTATAAGTATATAATTAACGTCATCAATTAATATTTACGTATATATCACAGTATTCTACTATAATTAATTGTATCTACCATTAACACTTAGAAGGATTTTGTATACTGCATAAACGTATCTTTGCTTCACTTGTAAATTAATCACTAAGCGATTTTTGTAAATAGCTTTAGATTAATTATTTTTAATTTGGTTGAATACCGACAAAAGCAGCTATAAATTATATAGATAAATATGATCTCCTAATACACCATTTCAATACTCGGTTTTATTTTTGTAAAATTTAAAGAAAAATTACTCCTTATTCATTTTTAATTACATTTCTTGCGGTACGTGTTCCGTAAAATGCAGATGTTTTAACCTGTGAAAAATGTATACATTATTCAACAGTGTTTTAACATACTGACTAAATCTGCATGAAAATGGTGAATAATTAATTTTATCGACCTGATGTGGCGAAGACAGAATTTTGTAACAAGTGGCTTACGAAGTCTTAAAAAAGAACTTAAATATTCAATATGGTTAAATTAATCTACGTTTTTATAATATATTTATTTATATTAATATTGTAATGGATTTATAATGTGGATTAAGCTTTTCAAAATAATTTTAAGCTTGATTTAAGTTATAGAAGAGACGCAAACAAATATCGACAAAGAAGATTTTTACGAGGATTCCAGTAAATATAAAAACTCTTATGGCTTATTTAATCGTGTGTTATACAACTCGTCAAATTTTTATTTAATAATAGATTCATTACTAAAATTATAATATTAATGTTTGTGAATAGCATCAAGTTGTTTGAAGTAATATATATTAACCCTATTTATGCAAATAAGCATAGAACAATTATGCCGTGAATGAGGTTTGATTTCTATTTCCTCTCAGCAAATTTTAAAAGAGAATTATCTAGTTGTTTTTTCAAAACCTTAAGGTGAATTTCGATAATATTCTAATTTGACACTTCTATGGTTTAAAGTGCACAGTCCAATTTTTCCTGAAAATAAATTAGTATTACTATCGTGTTGCATCATATTATATGCATGTTTGGTATTAATTTAACAATTCAAAGTTTTTTGACTATCTCGAAAAAACGTTCCAAGAAAGTTTGATAATTTCATTTGCATCTGAAACCTACACTGCAAAGTATATGAATATATAATCTAATATACTCTGTTAATTTGGATTCAGATCTATTAAAAATATGTCGTTTGTAAGTAACTCTACGAATAAATCGTTTGTAATAAGTTTTTTGCACCAAATAAAAAAAAACATTTGTTTTAAATTTAATTTTTTTTTATCAAGTTTGCACTTTAAGCTTTCGATTTGCACCTTCATTCTTTTTGAAAGAACGTTTATTTAATTGTAAACATTGTGATTCTTAAATAAAAGCTAATTTATTAATCTACGGTCGATGCCTTTTGCTTGAACCGGGTCGATATAATAAATGAATACTCGTGATTTTATCTTGTAAAATCAACGCTATGGCATAATATCAACATCAGTACATCGCAAAAAAACGGTGGCGTAGAACTGTATTAAGTGATTATAATTCCTACCTACGATGAAAGTTTACTGTACAAAAAGCTTTTAAACGGATTTAATACTGAGCTTTTGTAAGCTACTTTGAAAAAAAAACCTAATATTTTACAATTTCCCATTTTATATTTTTGCAAATTTAGCAAATCATTTAGTAATACCTGATACCAATCTTATCATTAGCTTTTTTTTTAGTTCAAATATTAGTTCGTATTTAATTAAATATTTATTATGTAATTAAAGTAATAACTTTTTGCTTGAGCAGCCATCCACGGAGAATTTTTAAGCAATTGGCTTTGAAAAAATCGTGAAAATATAAATACAAAGATATTTTTTCGTATTATGGATACTCATTTGTTTTTTATTCAGAAATAATATGTTAAATATATATCTCTGGTGGTCAAGAGGTTACCATGTGTGCTTTGGATCTAAAAGGTTTGGCTCCCACAGCTATTGAATATTAAAAATCCAAAGATGCAAGACTGGATGTCCAATTGGTTGACCAACTGGCAGGCAACTAATTTTCGTGTAAAATCATACTCCACGTTCTAGAAATCTGCATATTCTTATAAAACATCTACACACCTTACAGATCTATTTGCTTTTCGCTTAAAACAAACATGGAAAAAAATAAATACGTGATTTGCAAGAGGTGAAATAACCTACGAACGTACTAGCTCGATTAAATTATCGAATATTCATTAATTATCAAATTTGGGTGTATTGTTCTGCAATTCACAAATAACTATTACTTAAATAAATTTCTTACTATAGAACTATTGAAATTGCGAAGTTGGCTTTGTCGAAACTTTTCGAAATAATATCCTTTTATTCCACTCGATTTATCTGATGGCAATAAACGGACTCGCTCGCTTATTAAAGAAATTCTCCATCGCAATGTATTTTAAAACTTAATTTTCTATCTCTCATTTTATTAACACATAAAATGCCATGTTTTTCAGATGTCAGCTTTATCTTTTATTTTGAACCGTCGATCGAGAGATATATTTAAATATCGAATGAATTACATTCATATTATTGCCCGTCTACGAAAAATGGGTATTTTTAGATTTAAGGGTATTGAATATATTTTTAGCAAATGTATTAATAAAATGAACCAGTTGGTTTTATAATATATGGTATTATATTTTTTCAAAAGATGGTTACTAAAACAAAGCTTAGAAGTAGTTGTATGAAAAAAGCTAGAAATTTTAAAAACAAAACTTAAAAAAGAGAAAGAATGTCTTACATGGTTAAATGATAAACACATTATTATAGTATATTCATTGGAAATTTATAGCGAAATTTGGCATTGTTATCCTACAAGAAACACTGAAGCATTTAATTGCAATAAAATATGGTGGTTATCAAAAAAATATACAGAATATCGACTGTTTAAATGAAAAATAACGTAACCATTCATTTTTCAAAATAGCTTTTTTTCGATAATCTGAATGTAAATAATTCAATGCACGTTTTATCAAAAGTATATAAGCTGAAAATACCGAATTAGTGCCTTAATTTAACTTTTTCAGCTTAAAAAAGGAATTGTCTGTGAAATTGGCTACGAGGAAAAGGGGTTTCCACCAAAACAATTTTACTGACTTTTCTCAAATAATTTCTTAAATTAATATCATATTGATTAAATAATACACCAGTTTTAGTCTTCATGTATTTCAAGCTTGTGCCTATGTAATGTTCTGGCTTTGGCTCAAATGAAGTCTCCTTCCTGTAATCTTTCTCAGATGCACGGCCTAAACTAAAAAAAAAATCAAAGTAAAAATAAAATGTCAATGTGCGTACTATTTTAGGACCAATAATGAATTTATTACGTTTTGTTTTCTTGGCACTTTATCGTATCACATTTTTAAGGAGCTTTAATTTATCAAAAGTTTTTTGTATGTCATATTGCTAGGTTTATTTTAGTAATAATTGAAAATATTTTTAGATTCATCATCTTTGGAGACTGTGCGTCGCCAACATATTTTACAGGAGCGTTGAAAAATCTATCTCCAACGTCTTTACATTCTAGACTGGAATCAACTGCAGTTTTTACTTTTTTCATCTCGTTTGACTTTAGATATTTTTAAATTAAACCGTTTTTTTAGTTTTTTATTCAAGGGGAGAGAGCTTAAAATAATATTTCGTTAGATACGCTTTGCTCGAATTTTCTTTTTTATCTTAATATTGTAAATAAAGTGAAGTAAATTGAACGAAAATAAATCAACCATAGATAATTTTCTTTTGATATCATTTAAATATTGCTTGTTTCATTATAAAAATATTACGTATCAAGAAGTTCATGAAAATATATTTATTTTCAATCTACCTTTTCTTCTTTGGTTATTTTCTTTTCATTCTTTATTTAATAAATATATTGGTTTCATTTCACGCATATATTTTTTTTTTATTATTTCGGTTCGAAGCCTTCTGAAGTGTAATACAATAAATCGATAAGGGCTTTGAATTAATGATGAGTATTGGAATGGTTAGAAGTAGGAAACATTTTCATCTTGTGGGAAACTAGTATTTATTTTAAAGATTTATAAAGCACATAAATTAGGTTTACTTTAATATAGTTTATACGTAGTACAATACATATGTATTAGCTGACATTCAAACAGATCTAGATGACTCTAAATAACTCCAAATGATTCAAGAATGATGTAACCAATATAAAGTTTTGCTTTTTATTTGATATATTATAAGTTCATTCAATTTTCCAGAGATATTTGTAGCTGCATTTAAATGGTATCTGTCATTGGTATTTATTCGGAGTAAAAAGAATAAAAAAAATATTTTAAAAGAACGTGAAAAATTACATGCATGATAATTACATACGTATATATTATATAACGCATAAAAAATATCCTTTTTCGTTTAAAATATGGCTTGCACTAAAATAGTGTAAAGGTTATTAGTGTCATTACGTATAATATATCATTACTTAATGTTGCAATATAGATATAATTATTGAGATGATGTAACTTAAATATGTAACTTGTTTTTTGACAGGACGCTCTTCTTCAGAGACTCGGCTCCAGAGCTCACGCATTCAGCATGGAGCTAACTCCTCTAGCACCGCCAAGTGTCCAGTTGGTTCCAGCAAAAGAATACCGAGGAGCTCCGATCGGTACTTCATACGACGTGAGGGCATATGTTGGTAAGTCGAGAGTTATTTCTGCCTCGTACACGTATGTCTAGTTTTGATTTGCCACTCAACATATATAAAATAATACAAATTCATTGCGATGATATTTAAGTTTACACAAAACTATTTTAAATCAGCCATGTTAAATCATTCTTTCTTGAGAAGAGATATTTATACTCACTCTACGTCACCATATTTTTTTTAAATTTAAAAAACGACATTTCAAGATATTAAGTTGTAAAAGATAATCGGTACGACAAATGATTTAATGCAAACGTAAGTAATGTAGTAATGCAAACGATTTCAGTATATATTAATAATATGAATCGATAGTAATGAAACTATTTGCAAATTGGCATATATATACATATTTAGATATTAAATGATATGAATTTACAAAATCAATATTTTTTTTATTTCTTTTTCCGATATTCCCTTTGATATATATATATTTTACAATTTTTACAAGTTTTATCAAAACTGTTTATTTTAAACGATGTGTTAGGTGTCCATTACTTACTACTTTCATACTTAAGTTATTACTTTCTGTTGTGATGGTCTAAATTACTCATGTTTCTATTTATTTTAAAATCAATAAATAATACTGATTTACGATTAACATAAAAAAAATATGTCACCCCTGATTTTTTTTTAAAGTAAAAATCTATATTATATCGAATTCAATAATACTACATCATATACGAAGTGTTTATTCTTCAAGGGCTCCTGAGAATTTCACGTTTTCTCGTCCCAGAATTGTCAATACATTTAAACGATTTTGTAGCCATATGTTAAGTATATAAATCATTATGCATATTCGATGAGTACACTCAAATCTTGATACAGTGCAAACACATGTATTCAGAAATATAATACTGTATTCGCTTCCTTGTTTAACAACTAAAATTTATCAGAATATATTGTACTGAAACAAACACTTATATTCAAAATGAACCGTCTTATTAAATGATATATTATTTATAATAGTTAAAAATTATTATATTTTACTTAGTTATTTCATCGGCTAAAAAAATTAAAAATATAAAACATAAACATATTACTCATACTAAAAAAATCTTTATCAATTTATTATACGCTTAGTCAATATTCAACCACGAAATACTCTTACTGACTTACTCACTGAATACTGACATACGTCAAATTTATAACAATTCAGTCAAAGTTAAATAATCAAGCGTCGTTCAATGTTATTCTGTATAGTAATAATATCATATATATTAGAAGGATCACCGGTAAAACATTCAAAATAATTATTCTTTCTTCTTATACCATGTTCGCGCTCAAAGTAAAGCATATGGATCTAAAAAGTGTGAAAATATCTGCTTTGAAAGTGGGGTATATGGAGCTTTGTAATTTGACGGATTATTTTTCAGGAGAATTGTTTGTTAGACAGTTGCTCAAACCAATGGGTCGTCCTGTATTCCTGCATTTCTGGATTTTTTTAAAATCCGACAGATGTGGAAATCGAACCTGAATTCCCCGGATTGATAGCCGCGCACGCTAACCTCTGCGCGACCAGGGAGACATAATAATTACGATAAATATTTTTTTTAATGAATTTACCACACTTTCAGTTTATTGCAACTTGAAACTTTCTATATCAGTATTTTTGAGTCTATTTCATTCTAATATTTAGTATTTATCAATCATTTCCGCTCGAAAAATGGAGCATGTGTCATTATAATATCAAAATATATTACAAGATTTTTCTTTTAATATTGGTATTTACGATTTTTTATAATACAATTACAAAACATAAAACCGGGATTGTTTGTATTAAACTACGTGTACTTACTTACCAATATGACCATCGAAGAAATACAGAGAATCAATTAAAACTTTGAATGTAAAACACTTTTTGTCTGAACGTAAAAAGCATATTCGTACGATAAATAAATTAACTCTCACAGTTCCACAAACTACATATTCTATTTTTAGATTATTAACACGTCATTGTCTAGCGGTCTACAATTACGTGGGTCACAATTAAAATAATAACAAAACTGTCCGGCACAGTAATAATCATTAAAACACATTAATAATCTACAATTATTCTTTCAAAGCAATGGTTATTAATCTTTAAGGCAACCTGAATACTTGTGTACTTCGACTAGTTCTACGAAGCAGCAGTCAAGTGCTACGATGCGGCGTAGACCCAGCAATTACTCCATGCAAATCAATCGATCTATATAATTACCGACTTGTGCTGCTCTTTAACAGGCTAGTAATATATCACTCAGTGTAAATGCTTTATACGGGTTTTCCTGTTTGTGACATTATGATTGTTGTGCGATGTTATCGCATGTACGATATATATTTGTCTTCGTAGGCGTCCATTGTTGTGCAATTGTGATTTCTGATTTATCAAAATGCTGCTATCTTTAAGTCGTTATCAATCAAATCTTATTTAATGCGATGATTTACTTGTATTGGTTTCACCATTGATTCTACGTGGAAAAACAAATACATAAAACGTGTATTTGTATTGTATCTAAACTTAGTTCAATACATATTTTTCGGGCTCTTTCTTGTGGTTCTCTATATAAAAAAAGGATATTTTTATAATTTGAAAGTTCAATATTATATTTGAAGAGTATATTTTTCATATAAACTTTTTCTATTATGCCAAAATTTAAAGCCGAACATTTTGAATAAGTAATTTTTGTATAGACGATCTTTGTATCAAGTTTTTCAATGTTAACTTTAGTCCATTAATGTTTCAACATTTATTCGTCCACTGGTTTATATGCTATATGTTTCTTTTGTACAAAAATACTTACGAAAATAAAATGATTAGCAGAGTGAAATAAGTTTACTTTGGGGGTGGAGATTTCCGGTTTGATTTCCACAGCTACCGGGCTTTAAAAAACATATATGAACGACTGAATTGGTCTGAGCAATTAGCAAACAACTAATTCATGTCAAAAATTCAGCAATGTCTTTACATTCCAAAAACCTATATATTCCACTAAAGAAGTGGATATCTTAACACCGTATAGATCCATATGCTAAAGTTTCGAAGTGGAAAAATTTTATACCATCCTTTAAAATGGGGGCAAATGAATTTTCACGTTTTGAGGACACATCACGATAGATTTTTTTTAAATGAGGATAAGTTTTCAGTTATTTGCTCGAAAAAATTAGCATTTTTTTAGCACTATTTTTAAATTTGAATAATCCTTATTCAAATGCAAGAATTGATCAAGTGGCTTGCGACATTAAAACGTGCGCGCTTACTTATCAACCAAATCTGCAAAAGTGTTATAAATTCCCGATACTAAACATGATACCTTCATTAAATCAAATTCATTACACTCTTTTCATATAATCTTCTTGCGCTTACTCCATATTTGGTGTGTGTATCTTCCCATTGAGTAGATTCATATGTTTTACTTTCAAGGTGAAGTTTATATGTTTCATATGATTCAAATGCTTCACTTTCATAAATTATAAATCTACATGTTTTTTCTGTGTTTTAAAAATTTTAAATACATGTTTAACAATCTAAAGAAAGCATCATTCTACAATATAAAAAAATATGATATACTCTTTTTTATGCGTAACCAAATTTTAAATGAAGAACAATCATAATTTATTTTTGAGAAACAATACTTCGCAGAAACCTAAAGTCTACTAAATACTTGGAATTCTGTCATTTCTAAGGAACAAATATACCGCTTTTACCACTTACGTTTGGTACACTTTTGAAATAACATACCAACATTAATTTCGTAAATGTAACATCATTAAATAACTTACGTGACATTTTAAACTTATTATTGGGTATTATGTCACACGCTTTGTAACATTCGTTTACGTTACACCGCATCAAATTACGGAAATTAACCTAAAATTGCCAAATTATTCACGGATTCTTACCTCACGTGATTATAATCATTCGCAGATGTGAACATTTAATATACTCTAATTATTTTAGTATTTTGACACGTGTACGAATTTTACAAACACTATATTTAGAAATATTACATTTGGTAACATTTAGATTTTACGCTCTAAAATGTCATGTCAAACAGATTTATGAAGGTTACTTAGTAGTTTAATATCAGCAAGATTTTATCCGGTAAGCTACTAAATACCTTAATTATTTATAAAGCCTTAAAATCTTATTTAAAATTTCTTGCAAACTTTGCGTAGTATCTATATGCTGCACTAAAACTACATGCTACTACTTGCTAATGTTGGTATCTATGTCCCTGATAACTACATAAGAAATCGGGAACATCAGCTGTTTTTCATTCCTA
>JAGVSQ010007992.1:0-14791 GCA_022683975.1 Rhyacophila evoluta
GAATCCAGTCCTGCATTGTTAGATTTTTAAAATCCAACACCAGATGGGGATTCGAGCCCGCATTCCCCGGCTTGCTAGTCACGCACGCTACCAACTGAGCTAACCGGGGAGACAATTTTAATTTTTAAAAAATGTTACCTATACTATAATTGTGCATATGATTATTTTAATAGGCAATGTAAATGTACTTAATTTCGTTAATATAATTACCTAAGATATATGTTGTTGTGTGTTAACTTTGGCGTGCTATGAATTGACAACTTATCTTTGTTTACCATTTCGATGGTCCAACGGATAAATGTGAATACTTTTGAATCGAATCAAATCGAGAGGTCGTGTATTCGAATTACATGGATTCATAATAATGAACATATTTTTAAAACGCATTCAGACGGAGGATAATAATACCAAATACTCATATGTTTTATATATGTAAACTATATTGCAAACTACAAATAGGATAAAACGATATTTTTTTGTGTATGAAAGTATGTAATAATGAAATTCGGATATTAAATGTGGTATTGAAAAAATATTTTTTCAAAATATGCTACCACACCTTTTATAGATTTTCAATAGTTATACGATAGTTAATAATAAAAAATACTTATTTGTTAATAAAAAATATCCTCACAGTTTCAAGGTATCTGACATTTTTTAAAAAAGCCAGAGAGTCTAGCATGAAGCAGGACCGTAAAACATGGCCATTGGGCATCTCATATCAGACGCGTGTCGTAAATAAATATCTCTCGCAAAAGTCCGCTTGCTCGTTGTTGGCTGGACACAAAATTCCATTTTTTCCCTTTTGAGTGTTCGCTGAAGACAAATTGTTTTCTTCGTGTTCTTTTATTGTTGATTTGTGTATTGAACAGAGAATCATCGATTCGTCATTCGTATATTACCTTTTGTCTTTTAGCAATATTTAGATTTCAGTATTTTTCTGTTCTTAAAGCTCAATATACAGTTCACGGAAACAATAAAAAGTTTTAATAGTAGTCATATTAATTTGAAGCATTATATCGACTTGCTTTTTTATTAAAACCGATGTTATAGAAAACTAAAATGAATTGCCGGGCGAAAACCGTTTGTTTTCTACTGTGATTAATATTTTGACGCGGTGTAGTTAGTAAATTTTAGTAAAATGTTCATACGTTGAACTTCTAACAACGGATCAGGATATTAATATATCAAATGTATGTAACCAATTGAATACCTATTTACCAACAGTCTTTTGGACGTTTTACGTAGAATTTATCGATAGTAACATATTAAAAATTACATTATGTTTTTTTCCGCAGTATGGTAAATTGTCAGTTGATTTTTTTTAAGTTAAAGAGTTGTTCAGTGAATTGCTTCTGGTGAAATTCAAGAATGCTGTATTTAGTAGCGAGTGATATTTATTATTATTGATTGTTCATTTTAAAATAGGACGACGTAATATAATGTTATTAATTTGAACTTTTACAAATGTTCTCCGGGCACGATAAGGGCAGAGCCGACCGCAAAAAGTGCGATATTATTTCTGATCACGTAGGCGAGCGTGCAACATTTTGCCGATTCGCCGCCGACTCTGTCCGTTTCTTTGGTCACACAAGTCATAAATACATGCGCTGAATGACTTTCGTCATCTCGGATGATATTTTTGGGTAAACTTTATGCCCAAAGACGGTTCGGGGACCAGTGGCAAAGGATGCCGACTTCGCTGCACTGGATACACGTTCGTGTCGGTACAGGATTTAAAAAATACCCATTTTTAAATTGTGTGCAATAACAATTTATAACGAATTTACCCGTTTGTTCGTGACCTCTATACGCTTTATCAGGTTAGATTATTTGCGAATGATAAGGATAATGTTACAAATTATGACATGATAAATTGTAAGACACACATAAGGATCTTTTTGTTTTAATACGACGCATTGTTTCTAAATTTTTTATTATTTATAATAGTAATGTAATTAATTTAAATACACTTTTATATTATCATATTTTTGTCGTTCATGACAAAGCAACGCCTTGAATACCCCAAGCAAAAAAAAAGCTAGAGTTGAAAATAACTTTCTTTAGTCAATTTTATTGAATCGATTTCCATATTTTAATAAGTAACATTACAAAAAACATTCGTGTAAAATTTGTGTTGTGTGATATAAAAAATTTTTTTCATGAGCGATATGCATTTTTATTATTCTTAACTATAATATATCTTAAAAATGTAAGACTCATTTTGAATTTTTTTTCACGTGAATTGAATGTCAGCCAACTTCTTGAAGTTGTGCCGTTGCGGACTTAAACACGCAATAAACCGCACTCTCTTACCATTTAGCTAACAAATCAACCTAAATTGGTACATAAAGTTATTGATAAGCCAATAAAGCTTTTCTTGCTTCCTTCCCGTATCTTTGGAACCATGTGTTGTTGGCCTTAAATACACATGCAATAGATAATTTGTGGAATTGTTCTATAAAATTGAAAAGTATATTTCTGCAATAAATAACTGTAAGTTATAATTATAATCATACTTTTGTGTTAGAAATTTTTGTAATTGTGTTGTCTTTTCAAGAATAGAATTTATTTCAAACGAAACTATATTTTTTATTACTGAATATCGATTGACGATAAAAATATTTACACCAGAAATTTCCTTCTCAAGTAATGTGATTTTTCCCAGGTTTTTTTTTCTGAGTAACAATGTCGGCAGCTTTTGAGGTTGGTCAATTTACTTAAAATTGTGTATTTAAAGCTGTGGTGTACATTGGAAAGGGGTTAGTAAATATCTAATCATTTTAGTTCAACATTCAATTCTTACTTATAATAAAACGTTCTTTCATACATACAATGTCAATAGAAAATTAATTATCAAATTATTTTTTTATTTATTTGAGGTTTCGTATAATATATAAAGTATATAAAGTTAGTTTATACGTAAATCGAATATGGTTAGACTATTCATCATATAAAAAATATTAGAATGAATATATGCTCCTCGCTGGAATATAAATGGTGATTTATATTTGACACAATTGTGTATTCAAGTGTATTCACAAAAATGTATTTAGGTAAAATAATAAAAATTATAGTTTTAAACTACAAAAAATCTGTTGACCATGTGGAGGTCCATATACTCCATTTCTGAAGTAATAATCTTCACAGTATTACATCCGTCGCCATTCACATATATATAAAAATTATGTACCTCTTTAGAGGATAGTACAAAATATATATATATTTATTACCTGATTAAGTATGGCTTTTTACTGAATCGTGTAAGTACAAATAAAAATAATGAAATCAATATATTATAGAATACAGACAGTCACAGTCCACATAGCTATGCACCAAAAATAAATAGGTTTAATGATAATAATTATTAATGATAGTCACACAAATCCCAAAAATATATGCAGCACGCCACTGAATTGCAATGTATAAAGGTGTTTGAAATTGCGTTATGCAGCTCGCGAAAAGTGTCATGGTACGCGCAAATTAATCCATCTACAGTACTAGTGGCCAGAGGTTTTCAATGTTGCATCGTAAAAGAGATTTTCTTTAAGCAAACATACCATATAATTAAATTTTTAACACACCATGAAACTTATTAATGATAATATAATGTTCTGTAGGTATATATTTAATAAATTATTATATACGCCACTATTATACTAACATAATGAAAGTAAAATACAGTGAAATGTGAAATACAATAAAATATGTATATCCGTTCCGATAGTGAAGCATATGATTTTTCACGTAATGTGGACTGTGTTCCAGAAACATAGTATCTAGATTTTGGGAATGTTACAACTAATATCGTCAGTTTTTTTACGATACTTGATTAATAACTGCTGTAGAATTCGATTCCGGAACCTTTGACATCGAAACGCGTGCGGTTTCCTTTCGACTACTAGGGAATTTTTATTACAATAATAAACAAAGTCAAATGCACTTAATGTTGATAATGAATAACAAAAGCAAATACGCATAACAAAAGAATATTTACTTTATATTAATAATGATCATTTTTACAACTAATTGAGATTAATGTGTAGTTTTTGTCCGAGTACAACATGGTGAAGTTTTATCAAGTAATAATAAATTCGTTTGCAGAGTTCAAACAGTTTTGATGTTTTGGTTAATCTCCAAATATTTAATGGTTTTGTCTCCCCTGAATGGTGTGGCCCGCGGTCCAGTGTGGCGACACGTCTTGGCGGCTGATGTTATCGCAAACGCGGTCCACGGTTGACACCTCCACGCATTTCGCAATACAGCATGAAACGCTAGATTGAGTTTCAAGCATTTGAAAGAAATCAGTTCTCTAGTTGTTTTCATTTTAATTATTCCCGTATATACTAGTTATGTCGAATTGCAATATCTTACACATGCTCTATTTTATTCTTACATATTTCAATCGCTAACTCCTAATTGTCACCTTTATATTTGAAAAAATCAGCGTGTTTATTTGAGAATAACTCATTGCCAGAAGTAGTGTGTTTCAGAAGGTCTACACGTTAGTTATGGTAACCATACATCTACAGTCCACTTGCAGCCTGCAGACTGTCAGTCCATGACGATGAATAAAATTAAGGCAGGCCACACATTACACAGTCCTCGTCAACAGTTGTGTATTGAAAATCTAATCGATAGGCTCATGTCATATGACATGCTCGCCTTGTATACTACCTCAATCCTAACTATCGCCATGGACTGCAGGTGAACTGTAAATGTATGAGCTCAATCAATCCGTATTGTCAAAAGCTCTTATGATTAAGTCACTTCATTGTTAATAAATACTATATTAATCATACATTATTTAAAATAAAAAGAATATTTTGATCGCGGAGAGAAAATGAACCGTTATGACGACAATACTAATATAATTAATGATATTGCTAATATTTTGTATTTATTGAATGATTGATATAGAGAAATATTACGAATTTCATTTAGAAATGATACACAACATAAATAATTAATTAATAAAAAATCCTAAATATAATTATCGCAAGTAATGTATATCAGCATGTACTAAATTATATTCAGTGTACATGGTATATGTAGATACGTCAAGGTAAACTGCAATAAACCCACATTATGTAGATTGGTATGTATTTATTTAATAAAAATTCTTAACACATATCATTCATTGTTCAGACACGCAGCGCTAAACAATACTGAAATACCCATAAACGATCGCATCAATGAATCAAGGAAAGCGACACTCTGCAATAAAATAAATAAAAAAATAAATTGCGAAAAACTAGCGCGGAGCTGCGCGGATCGCCACCGTCGATATCGCACCTAATTAAAATGCATTCCGATACAGTGTGACGACAAAATCGAATGCAGCATTCAAATAATATGCAAAAGATGAGCGATAAATATTTATATTATCAAATTCATCAACTAAAAATATGAATCAACTATCGGCTTCTTACAGGCATTTCAAATATACAATCAAAAAGTAGTTCATTTTCTTTAAATATACTTTTTGAAAATTACAAACATATATAGTATTTGTATATTATTCTGGTGGCCAAGATGTTAGCATACGCGTTTTGGAACTGAAGATTTTGGATTCGATTTATACATCTGATTGATTTAAAAAAAATCAAAAAATGCAAGACTAGGTGACCAATGGGTTGAATGATTGCTTGACAACAGTCAATAAAAAACAATCTGTCATTTTTTATAGATATTCATATGCTACACCCACGGATGCAAAATGGTATATACACATATTTATTCAATTATAAACTAAACTGATTTTTCAATTAAAAGCTCACACTTTTTCTAAAGAAGCTTTAACTCCTTGTACACGTGTCGACACGCAATGCACAGCCTCCGCCAAGAAGTGTCGAACGTCGAAGCAGTCTGAAGCCGCATGAAGACTGTTAATTAACACACCTCCGACAAAGGACTGGACGCTATCAGTTTTATGGAAATCTATGCATTTGCACACATTTCAGGGTATAGTGGAAAAAGACCAAGCTATTCGTTGTAAACGGAAAACCACGAGTGTTTGAAATTTGTTGACTTGCATATAATTCATTTTTTTTCTACCAGAGTTTTGCGTTTTGGCATATTCACTATTTCATTATATAGACAAGCAATGTCTCATCTAAAATGTTCTATTGTAGCCCTATCCTAACTCGTGATATTTTTTTAAAAATATTTATGATTTTTTTGTTGATAATTTATTGATATAATATATTGATGTATATAAATTATTATACAATTACATGGCAAATAATTAATAATTTAAAGAATGTTGCAACCACCTAGATTAAATAATATATCTTTATTAGATGTATAATTTTTTTAGTTAGATTATTATAACATAAATAACATTATATATGTGATTGATTTGTAAATGCTCGCGTTTTTTTAATGGAAAGAAATATTAAAATACTTTGAAATGCATTACAGTAACATGATCTTAATCAACTATTCCAGAGGTCCAGCTCACGCTTTTCCAAGTCACATACCAGATATCTTATTGCCAGTTTCTTGTGAAAGACGATGCGCATAGATAAATATGCTTGTTAACTCTTTGCATCCCTTGACATGCTTTAATAAAATTCCTGCGTCATATAAAATAATTATAAAGTGATCTTATTTTTTTTCTCTGTGCCATATCTATCATTGAATGAAATCATGACCATTAAATCATGAGAAATGAGAGAAAAATGGGATTCTTTTATTTATAACAGTTTACACTATAATCCAAATTTATTATTATTTATTACATCATTTTGGTAAGTATATTACAAATAATATATAAAAAAAGCAGCTATACTCAAAAAAAATCAAATGGTAAATCGAATGTCTTCCATAGTAATACTAATTTCTAAATGCAGGAATGTCTGTAAATATCTGAATGTAAATAATTACACATTTACATAATAAAAAAATGATAAATTAGATAGTATAGCATTATTTTTAAATAATACTAAGAAAGAGAGTGCTTGAAGATGTTCTGATTAATCGATGTTTATTTAATTAAGAACAAAAATTATATTAAGCTTTTATAGAATCACTCACAGGCCCAATTTATCGTAATTAGGAATTTAATTTCAAAAATCGTACATTAAAAAATGTCACCTTCTTGGTTATCACAAAATAAACATTTTATCTTTTCTCAGTTGGAAAGGTTTCAAAGTGCGTTTTTCGCATGAGTATAAACACTATTATTATAGCCTAATGGACTGAATTTATCTAATATTCATGTTCACTGTATTTTATTACACCAATAATCTTGCTGAAACTATAGAAATAATTTATTCTCCAGAGTTATATAAGTATATCAGATGAAGGAAGTAAATATCTACATACGAAACCCTCGTCGAAATGTCTGCGAGATTGGAGGAGCGATGCTGCTTAGTGGGATGCGTTCGCGTTTGCACAAGTGGCTTTTGCCAGGAATCGAATCGAGAGAGAACTCTTAATCTAATTTGATCCTGTAACGTGTAATTTGCGATAGGTAAACCACACGGCCATGAGTTGAGCGCCCCCTTCGGCGTTTTGAGAAAATATTAAAATAAATATATTTATAGTACAGTGTGGAGCAGTCGTTGTTTAATATTTATTGAATAATATATCGAACTATATGTAAAACTATAGTGATTTCCGATACTAAAATATATAGCAATACCGTTTAAAGTTAGTTTTTTTTATACTATAAGGAAATATTTTACGGAACTATTAATTCTTTGTTAAATAATTTTTGAACCTGCATCTTTCTTTTCATAGAGAAAGTAATTGTTCTATTTTATTGCATTTCTAATTTTAAATTTTTCAAATAGTGGTATTTGTAAACTGCCGCATCTAGACAGAATACAGCAGAATATCTGTTTTCTAGTAAAAAAATTGGGATAGACGCTCAATTAATTAAATATAGTTTACAGAGTTTCGTGCATACGTGAAACTTAAAAGACAAAAAACGAGACTAGTTGCTTATGGCAGATACAGTCATACAGATAAGTAGAGTCGTATGACTTAGTTCTTGCCTTTTTCGATCTAGAAAATCCATGATATAAGAAAATTAAAACATTATATTGGCTAGAGACAAAATACGCGTAGTGTTGAAATACTAAATATCACTTATTTATATAAGATGAAAGTTTATGGGAAAAAGTAACACCCTTCGCATGAATTTTATCATAAAATAGCCTGTTTGTAATAGTTTGACATAGTAAATATCGATTTAAAATTGAAACACGTGTCTTCAGAGTAATCTGAAAAAACAAAGTATAGTTAAATTCAATAATATTAAATTATCCCCAACAAATTATTTTATTTTAAATGCATGTTTTAAAGCCCTTTTATAAATACTACAAAAAAAAATATTGTATATGGACAATGTTTCTCTTTGCAAGTAAAGGGGTTTTCATAAAAGAACTACTACTTCTTAATATACTATTAATGAAAACCGAGAAGTAACTCTAAAATGCGTAATAAGATGCTAATAAGTATTAATAGTTCCGCAAAATTATATTATCTATTTAGAATTTTATTTTAGGCCTCCGAGTATTTAAATACACTTTATGATATAATATTAAAAAGGTTCATCAAAGCCATCGTTACTTGCTTTCGTTCAAACCGGAACATATTCCGATAAAACCAGATTTTCTACAAAAAAAATATCTCAAGACCTAGCGAGTTTATTTTTACTGTAAATTTTAACGCATTACGCTGAACATAATAATACTACAGCATAAAATAATTATTTAGTTACATATTTAAATTTCTAAAATAAAAAAAGATTAAAATTATTACAGTTTATGTACGATACGATTGTCAAGTAATTCTGTGACTTTTAGCGATAATGCTAAAAAGTGACACAGGCTATTGTTTGTAGTTTTACAACATTAAAAATCTCTTATTATTTGATTAAAAAGTTGAGTCTAAATGTCGCAAATGATGAATGAGGATTTATCTAATAATATCTTAAGATTTCATTTAAATTTAGTTAAAAATGTTTGGAATCATGTGCCATAAATTGTGAATATGACGAAAAGCTTATAAAATGACAAAAAATATGCTTTATAAATATAAAAAAAATATATCAAAAAATGCGGTTATCTGTATAATATTTATTTCATAACTTCACGTGTCTCCGTCATATAAATATATGTTTCGTTTGATATAATATTCTACTATAAATACGACGAATAATCACATTTATACCAAATTTAATATCATTCAAAATTTTCTAAAACCTTACATAATTTTGATTCATTTTATATTTAATAAATTATAATTTGCGCTATATACATCTTTTAGAAGTTGTATAAAGGTATCATATTATAGCACGAACTAAATCATGCGTGCTGAAAATTGACTTGTAAGACAGATGTTAAATCAAACTTTGCGTATTTGCATTTCCAAATTTAATAAGTATGTTGGACTTAATTACTGTCTATCAACATGCATTATGATTTCCTCAAATGTGCTATTATAATACAAATTAAAGATGCAGAGCCGGATGCTCAGAAATGTCTATCAAGATAAGTCATTACATTGCCAAGGTCCACGTAATTCATTTCTGGAGTAGAAATCTTCAAATTATCGAAATAAATATGCTCGGAGTGGATACGGTGTAAAAATATTATTTGAAATAAAGAGTATATGAATATAATTACGAGTAGAAAGCTCCGGCAGAACTTCCGAAAATTTCTGATTACGTGTATGTAATTTAATAATGAGTTTTATATTTCCTAAAAAATGTTTTTACGTTCAAACAATACGTCTTTATCAGTAACTATGAGTATATCTGCGTTTGTCAGTAGTGTAATAATTATTTACATTTAAGGTATGAAAATTACAGTCATAATAGTATATTATTGTGTATAAAAGCTCACAGAATCGTTATAATAATAATATTTTTCTTAATTCATAAAATGATGGTGTTTATAGCCTACTTATCCTCGCCATAGTAATCCGCATAATTTCATGGCACGCTACCCTCTCATTTAGAATTCCCGAAATTCCAATCACCTCATTGTGGATGCACCTCCGGACCCAAAAATTATAATAGGCACACTACCTATCATAATATATACTTACAAGTCTCGATTATTGTTATAAAATACTTATAGATTACAATCGAGCACACCCACGTAATCGCTGCGTCTTTTTATCGTTTTAAAATATGCGTTCGAGATAATTTACGATACCGTTTACAACTCGATCAGATTATGTGAAGTTTTTTTTTATCGATGGATGTATTTTGTGGTTGGTAGATTTTGCAAATATTTCCATATGTTTACGTTTTTTTCTTTCAATAAGTCGATGTATTATCGATAAACATGTATAAATCTCAGACGATGAATAATTTAAAGATAAATAATAATAATTATCATTATTTAATTAGCACTTGTAATCTACTTACATTGTTTTTTACAACTATAAACAAACGAAAATATCTTAACAGTTTTACAATAACATTGCATTATTAATGAAAAAAATAAGCAGATTAGTATTTATTTGAAATAAAAAATTAAACATATTAACCGCTGTACAGTAAATCAATTAATTGACCTACACAATAGAAAGATAATAAAAAATAATTCAATTAAAAATTGACTGTGCAGTAAAGTTAATTGTTCAATTCATAAAATTCATGTTTTAATAAAAGAAATATCGATGTCTTAATCTGAAAACCAGCCAACTCCATTTATAAAAATATTTAAGAGCAACAAAAAAATTTGGTGAATGTGTATATTACTGCATGGAATTATTGGGGTGACCTGTGTGCGATAAAAAAAGCTTATCAAATGCCATTAACATCAGGTTTCGACCACAGGTGTAGTTAACTGGTTTGCAGATTAAGCCATCAATATGTTAATAGTATTACAACTGCAGATTTCCATCAGAGAACAACAATTCAAAATGATTTAATATTTGGGAAAATTGGAGAATAGTTAGGAGATATTGTTTTAATTGTGAATCATTTATAACTTATAAACTACATATTTTAAGATTTAATACATACTATTAAATAGATAGAAATGCTGTATAGATTACGTATTCACCTAAGTTTTGACTTTCATTACTTAAATGAAGGTAGATGGCATGACTTTTTTCAATACGTACCAGATACTAATATTATTGTAAGATAAACAATCGCCGTTAAATATGTTTCTATGAGTATTAAGGCTACAACAAATGTGGTTTGTAATCGATCATTATTTATTCGTTTTTTATTATTTGCCAAAAGGTTGAAACATTTCAAAAGTAAGTATCATAAGCTTCATTACTTGGTATGGCCAAGTAATTATTCAAACTCATTCTTCATTCAAATTAATTATTTTCTATCATTAAATCTAATTAATCTGCCATTAAATTTATTTTTGAATACTTTGACAATAATATCTTTGAGCATTGGTTGTTATCAATTTAATTGAAATATTTTGTGGATTGTTACCAGCCCATCTCGATGCTTCTATACATTTATTTGGATTAAAACTTTTATTTTTGCAATATTATAATTTGGATACGCAGTTAATTAATGTCATACAAGTCTTCGAGAGACAATATAGATGTAACTAAAAAGTGATTAAAAAATCTCACTATGCCAACGCCTGAGTACCATTTCAAAGTGCAAATATGTAAGCTTTTAACAATATTCTTTTAAAACTAATTATCTCCTAACGCATGCACGAGTACTTTTACTATAAAAAGCTTGTACCAAATATCAAAGTGTGCGTAAATATGTTTTAGAGTTCCCATGGATATTCGCAATAAAAAGTACGCAGATAGGTAGGTGCCAACAAACGTGTTTTACCATTATACTCTATGTGTAAATTGCAGGCAAATTATGTTGTTTAGAAATATTTTATCTTGTTTCTATATTATACATGCATAAAATAATTTTCGAAAATTTCACCACACGATATAGCTATAAAACCTCTCACACTCTTTTCAACTTACAAGACCATTGGTTTCAACATATTATTCGTGTAGTGAATATTAAAATAAATGCAATTATCTAAGCCTTATTTTCAAATCTTTGTTTTATGCTTAAATTGTTTTTATCAAATTTAATAAAACAACGCATTTATATTTAACAGTAAAAAATAGCCGAATTCGTTCAATTATTTAAGTTCCAAAATACGTGGAATATATGGATTCTACAATTTTGGTTTTGTAGTGTAATTTTCTGACTATTTACTATTAATAGTCAATTATTCAATTAATTATCGTAATATTCTGAAAAATTACAATAAAAGAAAAAGCCATGTAAGTATGGATCATTGTCACCATAGTAATAAAATATGGTATAAATATAAATTAAATATATATATATACGTTTATTTCATGATTTTGAGCCAAAGTCAAAACATTACATAGGCTCAGCCTTCAAGTAGATAAAGATTAAAACTGGTGTCTTATTAACTCAATAATATATTAATTTTATAATAACCCCCCTTTCCTTTTTATCACAAGGTATCTATTTCTCTATCTTAAAAGCTAAATTTAGACACAAATTCGCCATTTTCAGCTAACATAATTTTGGCAGAACGTGTATTAAGCTTTATATGTTCTGATTATCTAATAAAAGATGTTTTGAAAATTTGAGAGTCACGTGTGTTTTCCTTTCTACCGTCGATATGGTTCAGTCGTATATTTATCTACGACAACATATAATACAAGAGAAGTGTACGACAATAAACATTTTTGCTATAATCATAATATCTTGCAGGGGTTTATGATTACCACCTTAGCGCAACGCAAATGGTAGCTACGCCAAAACAATATTACAATATTAAGTTAAAAGAAAAAACCGATGGGAACTACTAAATTTTACGACAAATGTACGAAAATTTATTCTATAGGTAATCTGTATTACTAGTATTGACTAAAGATTTTTATTATAGTTTTGGTCTCGATTCATTCGTTAATTTTTCTGTGGACTTAAGCAGCTGTTCCATTCTTGCTTCATATCCAATCCTTTACCCTGTTAACCGCAAAGAATTGCCTAAAGTCACGTCACGCCCTCTCAACTTATCTTACCACACATCTTCATCACCAAAGTTCATGTTTTTTCAAGCCGCATTGCTGACTACCTCCCATTTACTTGATTTATTTTTAATTGTTACATTGAATATGTTAACTATTAGTTTTCGATGTTTAAACACCAATAAAATATTATTATCTCTTAACATTTGTAAGCTTATATTTTCTTTATTAAATTTATTTTTCATAGTCAGATATTTATACCATTTTCGTTTCAGCCATTGAAAGTAAATCACATAACACATCATGTCGAAAGATTTTTAATTTATGATAGTTTTACCTGAACGTAGAAAGTATACCATGATATAAAATATAAAAGTATACATAAGCTATATGCTTATAGGTACATGTTTTATAGTTTATCTTGGAAACACAAGCATACTTTTTATGGTTCGATTTCTTCTTATAAAAACATCTTCTTCTTTATCTTTATTCTATTCAACTATTTATATTCCTCTAACAATGCAAGACGAATCGAATGCATAGAAAGCGAAGTCAACAAGCATAGATAATGGCTAAATGATAAAATAATTATCGACGACTTCATAATTTTCTATTGGGGATATAATTAATAATATTTGAAAAATATCTGCACCATGATTTTTATTATTGGTATAAAAATTATACCAATAATAAAAAGTTTATATATTTTTTAATAGCAAGACAAAGTTATGTAAACGCGTTGTAATTTCAACTTAACATTCCATAAATATCTATGGTTATTGCTTATTTTATATTGTATTCAAAACTAAATGTTTTCGTAATAAGGCGTCGTGTTTAGTTGTTAGCCCACAATGCTGCATGATTTTATTCATGATATACAAAACACATCCTCGTTATATTATAATAATATGAGAAAAATATGCTTATATATTATGGGCGATGTGGATTTTTATGGCTTGTTCTCTGTAAGATAGTTTTTTACCGCCTGCAGGCCGCTATACATTTTTGTATTCGTCAAGTAGTCCATACCTACCTATCTTATTTTATACATTCTCGAAATTTTTGATAATATTTAAAATTTATATTGTGTGAACACGTGTGGCCGTTTTTCTAATAAGGCATCATTATAATTATACGACATGTTTTTGATTATCGTGACGCGATTGTAAGATAAATGTGGCCGTTATCTACAATATATAATTATCGTATTGATATTTTAAAAAAATATATACACATTATAGTCTTATTATTTACTTTGAATTTTTAATGGCAGTACCATTATAATAGTCATAATAGAAAATGTCTACTTCCAAGTTTATGTAGTGTTCATTCCATACTATTAAAATCCATACACTCTACTTTCGAAGTGGACATTGTTAAAAAAACTATTTTAATTAAAAATAAAAATTACAGTCAAGTAATCTTTGTGGTGAGGCCAGAGCAGTTCCTACCATTTTTGACATATACGTTACATTTTAAGCACACTTAACAAATATTTTAATGCTATTTGTTTACTAACTAGCATAATTAGTATATTTTGTTATAGGTTGAAACATTTATAACAAATACTAATGTTAAGGCATATTTCAATTAATACGATTAAAAGGTTTTTAGATAAAATACTGAACGTTTTTTATTTAGAAACCCAGGTTATCTTATAGTTTAAATATGGTCATATTTTTCGTCGTTGACGATATTAAATGGTATGTATCATTCCATGGTTAGTGTAGTTGGTAGCGCGTGCAATCCGGGGAATGCGGGTTCGATTCCCCATCTGAACAGATTTTTGAAATCTGAAAATGCAGGACTGGATACCCATTGGGTTGAGCAATTG
>JAGVSQ010007993.1:0-14791 GCA_022683975.1 Rhyacophila evoluta
TTTAGAATTTAAAATCAATTTCCATTAAGCACCATCGGTCGAAAATATTAATTATATAATATTTGTTTTGTATGTATATTCGTAATTATATTTTTTAATGGCTAACCTGGTTTAATATCGTTGGTTTAACCGTATTTATCCGGGCTTGAATGTAACCCAATTACCACAGATAATCGACGCTTCATATAGTCGTAACTTATTTCATTATACCAATTAAGTTGAAGATCGACACATTTAATACATCATCGACCTACATTCTGCTTCCCGTTATAAAAGAGCTTTAAGCTTACCATAAATAATCTACAGCTGATTTAAAAGCCTCCGATATGAATGACAGTGTTAATTAGTATTCTATTACTAGAATTGAACATTATCATAGTTATTAGGAATTCTGAAAATGATTGTTCTGTATGTATTATAAATTTAATGCTTATGCTGGCGTACAATACAAGTTATTGCATATTTAATTAGTGACACAGATTCACATATTGCATAAATTACAGCCACGTAATAGAGAGTTTTAAATTTGATAAATAAAGAAGCTGATGACATGGGGTCTCTCCAATAGACATCCGGGGAGTGCGGGTTAGATTTTCACGTTTTTCAGATTTAAAAAAAATCTGAAAATATAGGACTGGATGCCTATAGGGTTGAGTAATTGTCTGACAAACAATTTTCGTGAAAAATAATCTCTCTATACATGTTTTTAAATTGAGGATATCTCTATATACTCCACTTTCAGAGCGGACATCTTCACATCGTATAGATCCATATACTCCACTTTCGGATCGAATGTATTCCGACCGCCCTGTCGCCTTATTTTCAAAACCATTCTTTTAGTTTTTACTAAAATATTATTATTTCTCTTAATATAAATACTAGATAGATTCATCAATGATGTGTAGAAGTTATTAGGATTACATATTTTGTTTTTAGGCTAGAAAAAATACATAAACAACACGAACAAAAATGTGAAAAAAAAGTTGAAACATATCCTTATGTTATTTCTATAACTATTATAATTTATAATAAAACGAAAGATTAATTATATTACTGTTAATAGATATACACAAAATGTCACATAAATTAGATATCTGGATTCAAATTTCTTCTAAGCGCTCATTTGATTCCGAAATGGAAGCGGCAATAAGTGGTAATGTTATACACATCCTTACCAATTTGGAATAAGTTTTCAGTTTATTTTGTTCGTTGTTTGGAAATGGAAGAGCATTTTTTACAAATCGGCATATCCAATTAGATTGATTTTATGATATTAGTTGAATTGATAGCAGTGAAAGATTTTAGTGCTTAAAACGTGCGTGCATAAAAAATTACTCAATATTGAAAGGGTTAAATTTTGTGAGTTGGTGAGTTTTTCCTTGAAGTCAACAATTTTCAACATACATTAATATATTTAAAGCCTTAAAGTGCTAAACTAATTAACCTAGATATATAAGTAAGATATATATAAGTAAAGTAACATTTCAAACGAATATGACATTGATAGGTGACAGACTTAAGCTATGCCGTTGATTGGCAATAATATTGTATTTATGTAAATAATGAACATCATATTGAAATATCGATTTCTCAAAGAGTAGAATAATGGAGTTGAATAATATTTGCCTGAGAAATTATTTTGTTTTCAAATTGTTTTAAATGCTTGTGCTACTGTAGATTCATTTTAATTACGATGTTAATCATGATGAATTAAGTAATAACAGCGGTCTATGCTTGATTATTTGTTGTTTTGAATTATGTGATTTTAAAATTTAATATTAATGTCATATTTAGTAGATATAGAATATTTAAATTAATTTCATATGAGTTATTCATTGTGGAGTCTAATAAATACATTCAATAAACATAAAGGTTTTAAAGCAAAATTTGTATCATTTATCGCAGATTTAATCAAGAGTGCTATGAGTTCATTCATTCATCGTTTTTAGTAATTATGTTTACGTCTACGATAATAAGGCAGTACTTAAGTTTAAAATACATAATATTTGTTTGATATTAATGGGCTCAATAAAAAAATTGAAATTATTTTTACCTTCCACAAGCATCCAGAAGAAGTTCGTCAGGTAAAAGTAGTGAGAGAAAACGACTAGAAAGAGGCAGGAAACGTTATCTTGTTGAACAGTCATCTAAAATGAAAAAGCATATCATATAATATAATATATTTTTTATAATACTTTTTAGTAAGTTGTAGCTACATATGAAGTACGCTTATCGTTATAAATTATTAACATTTTGAAATATTAATTAGATTAAATTAAATCTTGTAAGAGTAATTGAAAGGAATGTATATTGTTAAATATTTCAAATGTTGAAAGTAAAATAGTTGACCTAGAAATGGCAGCGAAAATAATACCTTAAAATTTCACGTCGTTTTTGTTTACTGCTTGGAGAGGGTTATTGTGACAGATAGATACACACATGTATTATATTTTCTGCTTTATAATATTGATTTTCAAGAAACGATAATAAAATACTCAGCCGATAAATTGAGTATGATTTTAAAATCTTTAACCTCATTTTAAAATAACTTTTTTCGTTACATATTTTGAAAAATAACTTTTTTGTGTACTAGAGTAAATAAATTTATTTATAGTGGTGTAGTTATAATAACTTTTTCTATTTTTTATTTAAAATTATCAAGCAAACAAGTATGAGAAAGATATTTAAAAATAGAATCAGAACAAAGAACGCAAAAAAAAAAAAATGTTGTTAAATTTGCTAAAAATATTTTTCTTTTTATAAAATTTCAAACTTGATACGAAAGAAAAGTAAATAAGTTTATTTTGAAGTAAATTATAAGTTGTTTGCTACATATTATAATGTCAATAAAATGATGATACTTTATTGCAGAGGTGATCAACTTTTTTCGATCCAGAATCAATTAGATATTTTTTTATACAATATTTTAATTTTTAATTCAATTTTTTTGTGTATAAAAATTATCTTGATCAAATAATGTGTTTTTTGAGAGAGTCAAAAATGTAAATCTGCTATTACTGTCATTTGAGATGAATTAATTGAATTACTTTAAATACCTTGCTAGGCTAAGCTTGTAAATTTTATAGCGTGTTGCACTTACCTGAAATGTGAAATTGATGATCCATATGGTTGCAAAAAGTATGTACGTGCACATGAGATTTGTGTGGATGGTATTTCGAAGACATCGCAAATCCCTAGAACAACGAAAATACACAGCTTAGTTGGATAAATGTCATGTCGTATTAACTGAATAATTTGATATTTTGTCATACTATTTAAAACCATAACATGACACATCTAATGACAAATCCACCAAGATACTATTAACTAGGTACTGGGTAACAAAAACATATCATTAGAAAATAGTAAATGGTAAATATTTTACTGTTTTAATTGCTTCAGCTATGGCCCAATATGATTATCTTACTGAGGAAGAAAACATCCAAATGAAGATTGAAAACGAAAGTCGTGCACGATTAAGATAATAAGGAACAGTTTTTTTTCTTATATTCTGAATTATTTTATCAAATTTAGAGTAGGAGAAGAAATTGAGGAATTATTATAAATAGGAAAAAAACTACTAGTTTATGCATCCAAATGCATCATATTGGTACTCATTTTACGTTTTATAACTTGTACATGATTTCATCCGTCATTTATGGGTTATTTTGTAAAACCAGGAATTAATCCCATTTCGGCCACTTTTATCTATTTAGTAGCTCAGTTCATCTTGGCAGAGGAAAAAAACCCAGGATAATCATTAAACCTTCATCATGAACTACTTCCAATTTTAACAACCCAACAACTAGCTTAGCATGGTAGATACAATTTTTAAGATATATTAAACAACATCTATATAAACTCACTCTCATTAAGGAAGCAGCCATGAACAAACAAGAGTCAAATACGTTCAAAGTTACCATTACTAACCGTATGATCACACTACTGGCAGGCTAGTTCTGCACTTTTTAGTTGGAAAACAAATGATGTTTCCCATTTGTTATATGTTTATTAAAGACAAATAAACCAATATTAGTCAGAGTCTATTGGACAACGCATACGTTGGTAAAGGTGTTTTGCAAAATCTATGTCATAAAAATAAATTTTATAAACGATTTTTACTTTGAAATGAAAATTTTTCAAATATACTATGTAATCAATTTTACTGCAGTAAAAAAAGCTCGCAGACATTGAAAGATATTCTATTACTTAAGGGTCAGGTTACGGTTTTGTTTTCTTACGAAGAATCAATATTGAGTTAACTTTATAAATATCAAAGGAAATTCCTTTTTAAAGACAAACTTAACAAAATTGTCAAATAAAACGAATTTATATTCAATTCAATTTTATTATTTCTTATTTCTACGTTCTTTTATTGATATTCAAATTTTGGCGGTACGATATTAAATAATTTTTAGTTAAAAATCATTTTTCATCAAACACCATTAGTCACTTATATTAATTGCATAAAAATAGATTAATTAAATAAATTTTTAAAGGATTAAAATTATACAAATATAATATTTGGATTTATTTAGTCATAAAACTACTCAACGACTACATTATTTGATATTTCATATAGAAATAATTTAATTTCCCCTAAATTTCAATAGTTAAAAATCATGTACAATTTTACTAATGAAATTCTAGGATGCAATTAAGTCCAAAGTTAAGCAAATAATTCATGACAGCTTAAGTCTTGACAATGCAGAGATACAACATCTTTGGAGTCGCCATCTTTAGATTCTTGAGATTCATATGCTTCACTTTTGGAAACATGGAAGTCATTTTGAAAGTTACTGAAATATCGTCATTTTGGAAGCTGGAAAATTAATAACTTAAATAAATGAAATTAAATTTTTCTAGTATAAATAATTGAATCAGAACTCAGAACAAAAACAAACAATGCATACGTTTTATTATCTATCACAAGAAAGATACAGATGTGTGATATTTTCAACTTACCCAGAAACAAATGATTAAAAAGAAAGATCCAAATCGACTAAAAATATTTTATCTGGCCAAATATTAATTAATTATTAAATACGATCAATCCATTCCGAGTAAAGCTGGGTTTTTAAAAACTAGTAATATATAATATAAAAGTACACATTCTTGGTAATTGATAATATTGTATCGTTATTTTCATCTTATCAAATTTGTTTGTAAGCTTCTTCTTAAAAAGTTTGGAGGGACTAATGTTAAGTAGATTTAAGTCTCGATTTTAATCATTGTCAAAAGCTCCGATCATAAATAATTATTTTCGAACCGATATCCCGATTAATAAGCGATATTTTATTAATCACATAACCAACTTATCGGAAGCTTTGAAAGCACACTTACGTAAGTAGGGTCCTTAAAAGATTTCGCTCCAATTTAAGGCTTATTTAATCCAATAAGCTCGCTGATATTTCTTACTTTTACCATCGCTGAGTGAAGGAGACAAATGCTTCATAAAATTGAGCCGATGGAAACAGTGGTATGGAGTATACGAATGAAGTTCCTTTTATCGATTTCTCTGATTATCGTCACTCAATTTTTATTAAATTCACATATTGACATTATTAAAACATATCAGTTGAAAGGAATATAAATTATTTTGTCTACCCGGTAGCATAGATTATAACGTGCGCGTCTATTAATCTAGGAAATGCAGACTCAATTCCCCATCTGTCGGATTTAAAAAATCTAAAAATGCAGGACTGGATGCCAATTGGATTGAAAAATTATCTAACAAACAATCTTCGTCAAAAATACTCGGTCAAGACGTCTTCTCATTGCGGAAATTGAAATACTCTACTTCCGGAGTGAATATTTTCACTCTGCGTAGATCTATATGCTCCAATTTGAGAGCGAACACGGTATACAATAAAAGAATAATTAAAATTTATGAGAAAAAATAAGTAACATGAAAAATATGTGCCTGTTCAATGCGTCAGATAGATCCTATTTTAGAAAATGATTTGTTATGTCACTCTTAACCTCTTTAGTGCTTATGTCGTATATATCGGCGAGGCATGGTGCGTAGCACAGTGAAAATGACGAATATATCCGCCGAAATGTTCTGCGAACATAACTTCTGATTATGCCAAATATAGCCGCCGTTATTTCTGAATGATTTTGAGTGCCTACTGTGAATGTATTACTACATAGTTTCGTATTACTCAAGTAACCGTCACTGTGTTGCTGAGTGGTCACCGTAAAGACTGTAAAGAGGTTAATCTGGTATAAATGATTGAGGCGATTTTGTTAAACATAACCACTGGTTTTTGTATCGGCATCACCACTGTGAATTTATTGCTACACTAATGAAGGGAACAGCAGAAAGATGTTTTTGATTCAATAATTCAAACAATTCAAAAAATCAAAGTTATCGAAATTATATTATTAAAGACATAAATATATTTAAGAGACATTGTCAAAGTAACTGATTGCTATGTGCGGGATTGTGAGTTAAAATCTCATAGCTGTCTGTATAAGGACTTATAAATATATACGACTGAATACTTAAAGCGATGCAAGGAATATGTTTTCTATCAAGTTTGTTTTATATTTTGGTCAAATTGTACGCTACTGTAAAATTTAGGTACCAGTTGAAAGCAAAATTAAGCTTTTGTACTCTTATGCGAGCTTTCGCTAAGGCTGTTTGACGTCGCATAAATTTTATGAGATTTCGGAAGATAATATACATTTAACACATTACTACGGAGAGTAATAATTATGATGGGAAATATCTTCTCTTGTATAATAAAAAACCTCTCACTTTAAGCACGTTCTAAAAGAAAATCTATCAAGAAAATAAGATTGCAAAAACTTTATATATTTAAAATGGGCAGTTATGCATTTAATTTTTGTATACTGAGAGAAGGGTTAAATTTTTAGAAGAACTAAAAAATATTTATATGTGATAATAGTGAAAATTTTTCACGTTAAGGTTTAACTGGTTTTCGTATATTGATTAAAAATGTAATTATAAGTAAAAAATTGAAAGTTTATAGTACTATAATAACAAGAATAAATTTAATATCTTTTTCTGAAAATAATTGACATTATTTTTACCATCTGAATTCCAGTACGAGAGAATATGTAAACATTTATATTAATCTTGAAAATGATATGTGCCTTAAATAATCTTGACGGATTGTTTTTTACGACAGCTGGTTGTCAACCACTTAATCTGTTTTTAAATTATTTAAAAAAATATTAAGTGGACTTTTATTTACCACCTCTGTCACTAAAATATAATCGGTTATTGAAACAATATCACAGCTTAAATTTTGTCAATTTTTAGTCTTTTAATTTAGAAGGATTTCTATGTGACTTCATGATTATGTCTCCTCAATAGCATAGAAGTTAGCGTGCGAGCTTTGAATCCAGAGAAAGCGGGCTTATTTTCACATCTACTGGATTAAAAAAAGCACAAAACTTTAGAAATGGATACTTATTGGGTTGAGCTATTGCCTGCCAACCAATTCAGAATGTTCAGAAAGAGAAATAATCTCTCAAGACTCTAATCTAATCTATATATTTCACTTTCAGAGTTGACGTCTTTACACATTGAATTAAGCTTATGAATATCAAAGGAAATTCCTCTTTAAAGACAAAATTAGCAAACTTGTGAAACATTTTATAAACAAGAAATTTATACTGTTCGTTTTTTATTTCTACGTTCTACAAAAGCTTTCATAAATATTCAATTATTTCGCCGATCGAAAATAATTTTGAGTTTAACAGTGTGGAACACCAATATTTATTGCAATAAAATAAATAAATTATGAGACGTTTTAATAGTATGACATTACGTACAGTGAATAAGACATATTAAAAATACCACTAAGATTTTTACAAAAATAATATAATAATAATAATGGGAATATTTCTTCCTTTGATTTTAAATAACGTATTATTATCCATAGAATAATAAATATACTGTTATTTGAACCAAATATATGCATATAATCAAATTAATATCATTAATCACTTTTCCTTGGTTAATTTATATTGCCTAAGTAATGGAAAAAAGTACTTGGATCGTGTATTAATAACAAAGCTTTTATTTAAGCTCACGTGTCGTCAATTATTTGATAAAATCAATCAAACACTTTTATTTTAGGGTCTAATCGAATAAAGCTGAACGAATTAGTATTGGTTCGACGAAGGAAATCAATTTTTCTCGAATGTATCAAATTAATACTCGCGGAAAGCTATTAGCCGAGGCTCTTACATCTTGCTCCTGAAAGCAATTATCAAGAGTTTGTAACTTCTTAAGTACCCTCGAGTGTAAAGCACCCATACGACTGTATCACATAGAATGATTCAATTCACTACAATCAAATAAACCGATTTTTATTAAGACATTATAACTATAAATATTGATAAGCAACAAAAAATACAAATTATGGTACTGCCATGTATTGGCAAACAAGTTCACAACATTTCTCTACCACGAATGAATAATTAAAATATTAATATATATATAAATCCTCGATAGCGTAGTTCATAACGTGCGCCCATATCAACCCGGGGAATACGGCTTCGATTCTCCATCTATCGGATTTTAAAAATCCGAAAATTCAGGACTCGATTCCTATTGGATTGAAAAATTGTTTGACAAATAATTCTAGTGAAAAATAATCTGTCATAATGTCTTCACATTGGTGAGATTCAAAATTCCACTTTCGGGGTGAATATCTTCACATTGTGTAGATCCATATGCTCGACTTTGGGAGTAAACGTATGTATATATATATTGTTCAATACACGCATTCTGTCAGTGCTGCTCTATGGTTGTAAAATATAGTACGTACTAAAAGCTCAAAGATATTATATACTAAGCTTTGAATACAGAATGCAGATAGATTCTGTGCATACGGTATTATGACTTCGTTCGTAATAAGGAGATAAGAGAACGGATCATACAGCCACTAATTACTGATACAGTTAGGCTGAGACGTTGAATCTGGCTAAGCCACGTATTAAAGATACTTCAACCTTAACCTAACCTGCTCATTTTTAAGACCAACTGGTTTCCGGCATCACGAAAAAACACGAAATTTTATCTACATAATGTATTTGGTGTAGTTGTGGGATACACGTATGATATAATAAGACGCAAAATAAGACAGGAAACAGGAATTCTCGAAGGTGGCATGCGATGTTCATAAGTTTCACTTAAGGAGCGGATATAAAAAAAGAATTATATAAACGAATTGCTGTGTTGGTGTAGATATCGGGTTAAATCCTGCAACTGCACGAAGGCTAAAAAAATATTTTAAGTTAAAAATTTAAACAACATATAAATATATACAAATTATAAGTTGAAAACATTGCTTTGTAGTAAATAAGAAGTTATTTTAATTTATTAAATAAGTAATACTGGCATATTACTTTTAGTCCCAAAAATCACTTATTTATGATGTAAACTTTTTATGATTTTATTTATGTCACGTCGACTCCAACAATAAAGGATATGGATTACAAATTTGAAGATTTGAAAATGACTACTTTGAAATAGGGCATATGGATCTTTTGAAAAACTTAGACTAAAAAAAAACCACCCATATGTTTATAAAATTTATGTAAATGGACATGTATGTCCTCTCGGTAGCCCAGAGTTAAATATATTTCGGAATAAGAGGCTGTAAGTTTAAGCCTCACAGCTGCAAGACTAAAAAATTGAAAGCCTTGATGCGCAATGGGCTGAGCAATTAATTAGTTGAATACTTATCATCGTGAAAAAATATCAAGAGTTCATTATATTTAATTACACCAGAGTAAACATCTTCACACTGTAATAGAAATTTTATGATCTACGTTCGGAGCATACAAGATTAAAAAAATATTTAAATAGTCTTTAGAACCTAAATTTTTTATCCAAATGAATATAAAGTAAGTACCACATCACATAAAATACTGTTACCCAATCTTCTTTTTTCATTTTTATATCCCCATAAAGGAAGTAATGAAATAAGTGTTTTTTTTGTTACTGTGAATGAAACATTTTAGTCAAATGCGTGAAAAATCTTAGTACTACACATAAAAAAATCTCACCGCTTTTTTGTCATTGCCGGAGACATAAAATCACGTCGTCCAGTGTAATATTGGTCATAGAGTTTTACGAACGTTTCCGGAATAAAAATAAATGAAAAAAAACACATGCTTCAGAATCTCATAGCAATAAAACCTTAACAACAATAAACTCATTTTACAAAGAGTCCCAACTGATTTAAGAGCTTTGAAAGTTTAAGCAGAATAACAAAAGCTTAAATCAATGTGTTTCGAAAATGTCAATGTATATTACTAGTCTAAAGCTTTTTCTGCTGAAATCGTTTACGACATTACTTCAGCAAATTTCAATTGATTTGCCAATTTTATATTGAATTTATTTTCGGAAAATTGTCGAAGGTAAGTGCGGAAATTGACGTCAATTTAAAAAAAATGATGGCACGTGCCGATACAACGTCCGCTGGTATTGACATGTGGACCTTTAAATATAAAATAATATTTTAATTAATTGACGTAGTTAGGTTAACGTTTGATCTTTGGATAAATTAAAAAACGTTCATCAAAGCTTACTTAAAGAATTTTTAATCACATCGATAATGTTTTCAAATGTTTTAAAAATATAAAGCGCTTAATTAAATATATAGCTTTTATTTATGGCTAGAATATACAAAGAAAATTTGATTTCTTGTCTTATAACTTATTTTATGAGTACGTGAAATTATGCACACTGCGCACATGTGTTTATGTGATGTCATAAGTCAAGTGCTATTTGGGAAGTGTATTTATTATAAATGAACATAATCTCTTAATCGGATATTATATTTTTATTATTTGTAAAATGGTTTTGATCATCAAATGCTTTCCGGAAACGTGCCTGATATTAATCAAAGTTTATTGGACGTGTAGGAAAAGTAGAAGAAAATATATTTTTTTTTATTTCAACATTTATTGTATATTAAAAAATACTAACTCCTAAAAAAACGCTCTACAGAAAAATATTATTTTTGGACTTCTGTGGTTATTCGCCCCAGCCATAAATATGTAGTGTTGGTAATAATTATCGAATTTCCAATATGTTGAACTTGGTTGAAAGATACGATTTTGGATAGCATAGTCTAGTATCATAATAAATTTGAGTATTAAAATGATTATTAAACAAAAATACTTTAAAATGTAAACAGAATAGATATACATAAAAAATTAACTGCTGTCATTTAGTGTTACCTTTAATAAAATATTATATAAAAAAATCCAAATGATGGTTTTTAAGTGGCTTGTTTAATATAATAGTATTCCACCTCGTGATGTTCATTGCTTTCCCCTGCACCATCCGCCACTTCTCTACACCCATTGTGCATATACCGTGGCGTAACGAATGCGAGGCGCTCTTCATAAGTAACAAAAGTGTCCCAATAGCAGCTTACCAAGACTTTGGTTGGCGTGCACTAGAGTGTGCGTGATTCCTATTCTAACTGATTATACCCTGTTAATGTCTAGCCTTGTTGAGAAGAGATCTTCTCGTTTGCTTTATGATTTTTCAATTTTTTTAAAAGCTTGAAAATTGTGCTTCTTAGAAACCAAGACGCAATGGCTGACTGGTCCATCAAATGGACGAACTGACATGAGATGCTTTTCCTTTTCAACCGACATATAGGGAAACTCCCAGAAGAGCAGGAGATTAGCTCGCGGGTTCGAATCCCAAAGCTGAAGGGTAATTAAAAATCGAAAAATACAGGACCTGAAAAAAATCTGTACAGTGCCGAGATTGTGTAATCAATTTCTAGAGTTGTCATCTTCACACTGTTGAGGTATGTAGTAAACAGACAAATGATCAAAATGATATATCATATACGACAAATGCGCGCATGTAATTGAGCGCAACACAAGACAAATGTAAAGCTAAATTAAAATATGAAACGAAATAAGACATGGTATATAGGCAAGTGATATTAATATTCCTTAATTTTACTATTTCTTTTATTAAATTCAAATACTTATTATTTAAAATAAAGTGCATAAATCTACATATTCTATAATTATGTCAATTCAGTTTGAGACATCATAATGTCTTGAATTAAATTGTCAAGTTTCAATTTTCTGTCGATTAAAATTTTAATATTTGAATTTGTCTCGTGTTCAATTGTATTGCGTACAATTATCTTACATTCATTTGAAAAATAACCGAGACCCATTTACTCCATTTCACAAGCAGATACAATTAAGAAAGCTTAATATAGCCAAGTCTTACAGAACGTGAAAACCTAATGATAGGTATGTAGCATGTATTGTTACGTAAGTATAATATAACACAATATGTACAATGTTATTCTGAATTGTAAGCAATGTGTTTGTAAAATAATTCTGAAATAATAGCTACTAATATTATTTTGAAAGCTTTTATTTTAAAAGGTAACACCTTGGAGGCTTTTACGCCGGTGATAACAACGATACCTTTGTATGAAGAAACGGTTCGATATTTAAAAGGAAACCTTAAAAAAGTCTTTTCTTTTCATTATAAGCTAACTCTTGCTCCCTAAAATGCTAGAAACAATATTGAAAATGCTTATTTAAATTTTTTCAAATTTCCATCATAATAATATTCATAAATAATTTCAGAGTGAAATATAAAATATTGGGATGTAAACATTACTGTTTTTGTTTATTATTCGTATTTCCAAATATTTCAATCATATCCTTGTTTATAAATAATTATATTTGTGTTAGTAACATGTATATTATAATATTTCTATGGTATATTTACAAGACTAACTACAATTTATTGTGTAATTTTCATATTTACTTTGTGGATATACATACTAATATATATTCATGTTCATTACCATATTCGCTCCCAGAGTGGAGCATATGTATCTCCACAATGTGAAGTGGTCTTTATAGATTTTTTTGTTAGACAATTGCTCAATGGGCATACAGTTCTTCATTTTTGGATTTTTAAAATCCGACAAATGGGAAAACAAATCCGCATTCCCCGAATTGCTAGGCGCGCAAGCTACCAACTACGCTACCAAGAAGACTTATTATATATAGCCAAAAAAAATGAGCAAGTTTATGGATTCTTAATAAGTGAATCGAATACTTCTTGTAACTGACAGGTTAGGTTAGGTTAGGCGTTTTACATCGAAAGAAAACAGGTTTGATTTTCACATTTGCTGAGTTTTTAAAAATTCGAAGATGTAGAAATAAATGCTCAATAGTAAACTCTTGTCTCCATCCAACTTGGTTGCCACAAGAGCGAATTTCATTGCTTTCAAAAGGTTTGCGGTGTCATACGGCGAGCGTGATGATCTCTTCACATAAATTACTTGACTGAATAGTCTCCATTTTTCCAATTCATTAAATTATATTTATCTTAACTTCAGCACACTTAAGTGCGTGACAACCTGAGTCTCGGGTAATTTATATTTACTCCCGGGACATTCCCGTCAAATAAAGTGGATTGTTTCTCGATAGCAGAGTTCCGGGATACGTCTGATTAAGACCAGGTGTAAATTCGGAGCGGGTGGATGGTGAGCACATTAGGGAGTAAATTCTCGTAAATAAAAATCTTTTAAGACATGTTTTTAGATTGCGGGGATTTGTATACTACTGTTTTAGTATCGACATTTTTAAACTATAATATGCTCCACTTTTAGAAGGGATGTGTTAAAAAATAATTTGTTGATTATCAGTCCGTTCTTTAGAAAAATCGTTCATGATAATCTTTATTGTCAAGATCCGTTATTTCGATATGGTTAAAAAAGGTTACTAATTCTACATAAATTTATTTCTTTTCTAGCAGAAAAAGAAAATAAAATATAATTATTACACTCGTAGTAACTAATTTGATTTTCAGAATAAATCGCGAGTATAATGATCGCGCCATTTCTTTTATAACCAAATGACATCATTACGAGAAAGGTTGATAATGTTCCAACGAATACGATTCAAAAAGAGAACCATTATTTTTTTTCTTCATAATTCAAAATTCAAAACTGGAGGATAATTTGCCGCCTTAAATTTCCGCACAACCTCTTTTACGGTATGATGACAGCTTTTGGTTGCGAAGAAAATGGGATTCAAATGATAAGTTCATTTCCATTTCGAAGAATTCAGAATTGCGGACTGGAGTGTTTTTTTCTTGCTATCAATTGTCTTTGTTGAATATACGATTTTTATATTTGCGTTTACATCTAATGTTTTGCACATATTCTACGAATTTTACAAAACAAAAGACAGCAAAATAATCAAAATATGAATATAACTCTAATAAATGTGAAAATGAATTTATAAACATATTCCTTTTTTTTAATACCATTTTTGCTACAAAACTACAATGTATGGACTTTCACTATGTGAAAGTATTCATTTTATAAATGTTGTTGGTGTATTAATTCTCACAATGCAATGAAAATTCTTGATAGATTTTTTTCACGATATCTGGTTGTTAGCCAAAGCGTGCAGATTTCAGACTCGGATATCGTGTGTTTAAATCCTACTGCTTCTGAATTAAAAAAAAAAATTTAAAAAGGCCAAATAGTTAAAATATATCTGCCTATTTCATTTATATAAAGATTTTAAATCCAAACTGTGCAACTTCAAATGTGTATTAACGAGTCAATCATTTTTTTTCTCTAAATCCGCTCCGAGAATGGGGAATTCAGAATCTTGTAAAAATATGTATACTACTTATAGTTTATTCGGACATCTGTAGTATGAAGATTTATTTAATCTAAATTTAATAATTAATATTTTCGACTGATGGTGCTTGATGGAAATTGATTTTAAA
>JAGVSQ010007994.1:0-14789 GCA_022683975.1 Rhyacophila evoluta
CGAACATATAACATACTAGTATGGAAGTTTACCAGTTTTAAATAATTCAGAATTTTATTCATTATTTCATGACATTCATATTTTATCCCCTTAATAAATTTGCTTATGTTCATACCAATCTTTTCGATGACAATATCCCATGAATAATTAGATCTGGTGCAGCACATGATTGTAGCCAAGATGGTATCAGTGGCATACACGGTTCCCACACTCTTGGTCAGCTTACGGATGACAGGATCGTCAGTAGTTGTGACCTAAAAATAATATCGACACATAATACAGATTTGAATTGATGTTCACACTTGTCAAATATGCTTATATTTACTTCCAATAATTCATTCATCTTGAATTGTGATACTAAATCTTGACAGTGAAATAACTTTTGACAAATCATTTTGAATAAAGAATAATCATTCAACTCATGATTGGTTTTTAGCAGTATCAAGTAGATAAGTAAGGCTGAAATTCTTAAACCTCTTTTATTTGATAGAATCCCTTATAAACACACAAAAATTTACTTGGTAAATTGAACTATAATATAAATTCGCAAAATATTTATTAAATAAGCTATATAACAGACATCAACCGTGCGTTGATTTTGCGACAATCTGTTTTATTTTCATGTGAAAATATCATCTCAGCAACCCGATTCCAAAGGATTAAGACTTTATATATATATATGGATAATACTGCAGAACTATGGTGGAGATCTTGAAAACTCAGAGAAATTGAAGACACAATGGTGTTTATTTAGAAAAGAAAGTAATGGCATCATGAACTGCGATGTATTTATTGTAAAATCAAAAACTAACACAAGTAATTTGAATTCTGAATTATTTAAAATCAATTTCCATCAAGCACCATCAGTCGAAAATATTAATTAATTAATCAAGTAATTTGAGTTAACAAACCGTATGGAAAATCCTGTCAATTCGCTGCAAGGGCCTTTCATGTTTCAAGTTAACACGATCGTATGTTTTGTCGTAGTATTCCAATGTACCACAGCAAATAATGTCTTCACCTGTAATTAAGATAATGCTTGAAACACTTATTACAATATTATAAATACACAGATGTATTTGTTAATATTTAAATTGAATAAGGAACAAAGAGACTCTAACTACTACAATGTCTAGAAATGAAATTTATTTTTTTAACAACATACCATCCTTGACACCAGGTAGTGAGAGCTTGGTGAGACGTGGGAAGTCCATCTCTTCGATGGTAACCCAATCGGGTCGCACGGTGACAGATGCATCTCTGATTTTGTGCGGGGCACCCCTCTGCCCCCATTTCTTGCCTCGCTTTTGGTCGCGCGGTTTCCCCTTGCCTAAGGTGGTCATACCCTGGCCGCGACCACCCCTGTTGCCACGCATGGCCCTTTGATTACCACGGAAACGGCCACGTTGGTATGGAGGTTTCTGCTCACGGGTTGTGTCCACCAAATGGAAAGTGGACTCGTCTTCTTCATGGAAGTAAGCATATTGACTTCCACCACCAAACTGTGAGGCATACTTGTCTGGAAGAAAAAAATTAATTGTGATTAAAAGTATCAGACATATATAGGCCCAACTCAACTGGCTACGTATTTGGATTAATCAAAGGCTACATTATTTTTAACCAAATAAAACAAGTCAATTGGTGTCAAAATGATGAAAAATCAGACCAAAACTCCAAGTTGTGATCCACTATTTGGTTTCAGAACATGCTAATTTTTAAGCTATGATAGATGGCAACACTTAACATTTGCAATAAGTAAATTGGTTGATGAACAACTAATCAAATAAAATGAGTAAAAACCATGAAATACTTCAGCTTCTATTGTTGTTTAACAGAATAAATTTAATATCTTGTCTCCCAGGTAGTGTAGATGGTAAAGTGCGCCTAGCAACACAGGGAATGGAAGTTAGATTCCCACGTCTATCGGATTTGAAAATGTCGGAAAATGTAGGACTGGATGCCCATTGAGTTGTGCAGGTGTCTGCCAAGTAATTCTCGCGAAAAATAATTTGTCAAGACAGTCTTCATGGTGTGGAGATTCATATAGTCCATTTTCGGAGCGTAAATCTTCACACTTTGTAGATCCATATGCTCCACTTTAGGAACGAACATGGTTAAATATATATATGTGCATTTTATAACCATTTATCAAGCCAATAAATTGGAGTCGTGGTGTTTCACCGAAATAGTATGTCACAAAACCAACGTCAATTACTTTAAATGTCATTCGGTTCAAATATTGCTTACGAATCAAGAAGGCATGTAGGTTATGTATGACAAGACTATACCACAAATGATATTAATTATTAAATCAAAATGAAATTCACAATAACAGCACGTATAATCTTGAGAGCGTGATACAAAAGAATTGTGATAACATACTGGCGTATTTTTTGTCTTGGACACCGGTCCAGTCACTAATTTTTCCTAGCCTGTCTCCTTTGCTAAACGGCTGGTAAGGCATATCTCTGAATTGATCGAGCATTTCGCATGGTCCCCAACCAAAAGGGTTATCTTGGATGATGGGGGCCACGAATGTGACAAGTTCATCCCCGCCTGAGTCAGTCATATTCACAAATTTGTAGCAAATCTGTGGGGTTGAGGAAAGTTCTGACAGATCACCCGAACTGCCACACCACGAGAGTGCAGCCGGAAACAAAAATGTCCGAATCTAGCTTCATGCGGGTACAAACAATACCAGTACTATGAAAATAGTAAAACAAAACTTTGACCAAATACCGTCCTTCTTGAAAATGAAAAAGCTTTAAAAAATACAGTGAATAAAAAATTTGTAATAAGCTGTTTATGTTAAGTATTTTTTTCAGAATATATCCGATGAGATAATCGGCCAAATTGGTTCTTATTCAATGAAAAATATATTTGAATTCTAATAATTAAAAGTATTTAGAGATATTTTTTTACTCACTTTCTTAAAAATCAATAATTTTATAAAAACTTACTTTGATAACTTATACCAAACTAAAGTTTAATAGCTATGTACCATTATTACAAATCTTAATATAAATTATTGTGCTTAAGGTTTATCAAACTGAAAATAAAAAAAACTCTCTTCCGAATATGATCATCTTCTTATATCAGACCAAATAACCAAAATGTTCGATTTTCCTTTGGATTTTTTTGAAATATTAAAGCAAGCTCATTTAAAAGATTAGTTCTTGTTTTAATTATCAAATATTTGAGTTTAGTCCCAATAAAGTTTATTTGGTTTCCTATTTTCAGTAAAAAAAGCTCATACTTTATTTTTCAGTCGACATCTTAAGTCTGAAACTACATACTGAAACTACATTCTGAGAGAATTTATGCGTAACTCCGACTATCCGACTCGAGAAGTGAATATGTACCTACCAATTATTTATATTTTAAGTAAGATATCAAGTATGAAAGAAGTTACGATTTCATATTTTTACTGTTCAATTTTAGAAAATAGCTGACTGGCAACGTAATATTTTTTAAAAACTTCCGGTGGTGCAAATAAGTTAAAAAAGTGAAGTTAATCAGATTTTACTAATGTAAAAAAAATGGAATTCGGTTTTCAAGTATTTATATGAAATGCCTTCCTACGCGTCTGCTTTGCTATGTCAACAACATTATCACAGAAAAATCGCTTGACTAATCTCATACTTTTAAGTGACTTCATTTGACGTTTCACAATATTGTATATCACCGGATACGGCAGACATCTTGAATGTATTTGTCATAAAAGTAGACGGATTGACATCCCAGAAATTTCAATAGTTTTTTTTTTTTTGAAAAAGTGAAACTTTATTTGTATTTACAGTAACAGTATTTGGAGCCATTGTAAATTATACCGTCTAAACGTGCTTGCGATGTAATGGTGTCTTATAAGTGTTTGTGATAGAGTGAATTTTCATTGGAAAGTTGATTGGCCTTTCGGCCGAAAAATAGTCATAATTGCCGTAGTAGGTGAGTTTAAGGCTATTTAAAGTTGCTTGTCATGATTCTTTGTATCTATTGTTCTTTGGGAAACTTCCCTTGTTTTTTAAGCTGCGATATAAAATCCTTCGTATGTTTACATTATTATGGTTGAATATTATTTATATTTGGTCACATGATAGATCGCCTGCATTAATTAAAACAAAACAGGCCTATGTGCTGAAGTACCTGACGTAAATAAACGTCATTCCAACAGTAACCTGAATAACTGTAGTTGGAATAGTGTTTTTAATTTTCTGTGGTCAACGATACAGTTGTGACGTTTGTATCGAATCGAAATTTGAAAGGCGATTAAAGAAAAAAAAATCTTTTAAGGTATTTGACACTATAGCTGACTAGATAAATAAGGTCGATCTTTTTACTTCGTTATGATTCATACGGATAATCGATAAGCAGTATCAAACTTAAAATGTAGATTTCATTTATAATTATGGCTATTATTAATTCTAATGATATTAACTGACAGCAGAAAACATTCCCGAAAATAATTGTTTATTATATTTATAATATTGTCATGTTTATAATATTAGTGTTGACACAATTAGCCATTATCAAATCCTTGAAGGTTTATTGGATAATTGATTATTTTGTAAATCATCAAGTCATTCAATTAGTGTTAGTTATTTGTAGAAGAAAATAATTTTTTTAACACTTATTTTTTTTTACAAACAAATACAGATTTACAGAAACATCTTATTTACTAATGTGTCATTACGAATGGAACAAATACTCAAGTCATCATATGTTTCCTGTATTCGGTTATTTCCTGGCTGATGTGCAATTATTAAGTTAGTTAGAGAACATTTGCAAAAAACTTTACTAAGTTTTTAGCAAGATCAAAGCGCTATTCACACATCACTTGCATAGTTGGATGCTTTAATGTTTATTGTGAATGCAGCACTTTGTTTCTACTAAACACCAAAGCCAGTTTTTTAAACTAAATCTTGCTTTCCGAAAATATCTTTTTATTTTCACAATCGGTTTCTGATTATTTCAATAAACAGTAAATTAGAATCTTTTTCATTTTTTGTTTTTGTTTGTATTACCAATAAGATCATTATTTGTTTATCATATCTACCTGTTTTAGTATAGGATTAAAAAGTAATAAATTAAATACTACATAGCCACATATAATGTAGCCTGAAGATGCCGAAAGGCGAAACCTTTACCAATTTATTTTTTTCAAAAGTTTACCAATTTCTAAATAATTCAGAATTTAAAATCAATATCCATCAAGCACCAGCAGTCGAAAATATTAATTACATAGTTTTTCATTTTTTTTATTTCTGCGTTTCTTGGTCTGCGAAATATAAAGTGTTTGTCATTTAACCTTTCTTTACATCGAAGCAGGCATTTTTGTGTGTGCACGAATAACTTAAAATTTCAAACCATGCAAGTTAATGTGTGAGTAATGCTGCCAACTTATTCATGTATTTATGAGAAGTTTCGTGACTAACTTCATTAATGTTAGTAAAATACACCTTTGCCGTAAATTGTTGGATTTTTTATAGCAGAATTTTGGGCTTACATCATTATGCAGTGTCTGTAAAGTCTTTCAAAGCATCTGTTTCGAGACGAAAATTGCTATTAGATCACCTATTCTGAAAGTTGATCAAAGAGTCCAGCCTTGACTTTTGCTTGTATTTATCCAAACATTGCAAATTTTTCATTAATTTACTTAAATGACATTACCAATCTTCCGATATTGGCTACCCTTCATCAGTTGATTACTATATTTCATTTAAATTTTATAACCATTCATGATCAAAAATTCACATAATCTTTCTGAGTAGTGTATATCTAAATGAATACACATTTTTAGGCTGATAAGAATTGCACTGATAACATCTTTGATAACCCATTGTGTATCATTTTAAATTTTACTAATGTATTTCATGGCAGTAATATATGTTATCGTTGTCCACAGCATTTGTGCACAAGTTTCATGTTCATTGGAATATGAGGTTCTGTTTTATACAATTTCACTAGTGAAAATATTATCTTACAATATCACAATTCTGACAGGTAGTAGATAATATTAGGAGGTTATTTCCAAAGTGAACTTATTCCACTCTGTCGAAATTGAAAAAAAAACATTAAGAACACTTATTCTTTGTATAAATAACCACTTTCTTGCTTAAAATCTTCTTCTTTACATTTTGGCATAGTGGAATAAGCTCACTTGGGAAATACCCCCCTCATTCAAAAGTTCAGTAAGTTCATGTCTACTCGGCTATTAAAACGAAAAATTCCATTTTCCAGATAATGAAGTAGTATTTTGCTCCAAATATTGAGACAAAGATTACAACGTTATTTTCCATCGGAAGACCAATTTATCTGCGGAACTGATCTCTCTCTCTTCTTATTCAACATTTTGACTTCTAAATAATGATTTCTTGTAGTTTGTGATAACAGCGAGGAACACCAAAAATGATTGTATTGCAATTTGTTTAGTTTTTTTTAATTGCCATGCCCGATGAATAAGCAAAGTAACTAGTTTGGTATGCTGAAATATAATATATATAATAAATCAAAAATAATTATAAACGGATCAATTTCTCACTGAGATTCTAAGATTTTGAGAAATATTGTAGCTTCTAAAGTGTTCTTTCAATGAAAATATCTTCCAGATTCCTGATGGTGATCTGTGCATTTTTAATCTTTTTTGTTGCCTGTAAATTTTTTATGATCAATTTCCATTAGTTTTGATTTGTTATATTTTCATACGGTTGTTTTAGTCTGCTTATCTAGACAGTATATGTATGTACGAGTAGTTTCTTTTCATGTTCCCATTTTAATATGTGAATCAAATAAAAATCTATTTAGGTAAATGCCATATTTCAAACATCGTAGAATGGTATCGATTGTATTTTTCATAAGTTAACCCGACTCTCCGTTCAGCTCATATGGCTTCCTTTAATACGAACACTAGCTTACATAAACGGATACCTCACAAATATATCTACGCTTCTTGACGGTCAGTAGTATGCTTTGATTTCAGTCGGTGATGGTATTAAGTTTGTGTTCTGGAGTTGCTTTGGTTTTCAGCAAATTTTCGCATACATTATCACCATTTTAATTAATGTTGCCGAGTGTGTAATGTAGAAACTAAATGACATTCCCAATTTACAATTGAGTGAGTAAAAATTTGATGTGCGTCTTAAATGACTTAATTTTATTATGCAGTTCAGCAATAATTTTATTTAAAGGTTTGTTATGACTGTGACTTATCAGCAAATAGAAATAAAGTAAATATCTTTAATCAACATAATCAAATGGTATTAATTTGATGGATTTGCCAAAATTTTCACCATGTTATACTGTGCTAAATCTTTAATTTCCACTTGAGAGACACTAAAATATGTTTTGAAGATTTTGCAGTGAAATATAATATCATATGACATTATATAACCTCTTCTCAGATATCCATTTGGATCCAAACATAGTTCAATGTTTGATTTTGTGATCTGAGGTGTTCATTATCAGTTTTATAGATACCATGGACAGTTTCTGTCTTCATTCATGCCCAAGTTATTTCTTGCTTTTATAGATCTTGTCAAATTTGGATTTCATCCGAAAACATGCATACGCATACCATCACGAGTCAGGTTAACTGCATGTCAACTGCAGGACATTTTTTTCACAAAGGTTTTGCGATCCTTACACCATGATATGCATCTTCATAAGTGTATCAAGTGATAGAATTTAAAGTTTCTTTTATTGTTTTTTTGTATACAAAATGTATTGATATGAATATATTTATTTCACATTTAGTATTTTTCTATCATTGAATTATACTTATTATGGATTAAATCTATTTTTGCAGACGCGGCAAAAACAAGCATTTGGAATTGATAACAAATCAGCAACATTGATCAACTAAGCAAAGGTGAGTCAAAATATTAAACCACATTATAACCTTGTTTTGCACATTGTGTCCATCACTGAACATAACGTAATTTTCATAAAATAAATGTCTGGCAAATAATATGTTTTTTAAATTAGTAATGCAGGATTTCTTTCCTTCCATAAAAGTTCATGGGAAGGCTCTGGTGACTCAATCTCCTATATGATTCATTTAGTCTCATTTTACTTCAACTTTTATGAACTATACTGTATAGAATTACAAAAACAATATCAATGTGATATTGATTCACTTATTCATGAATATTTTTATTGTGGTAACAATGTATATTATATAAATTAAATGCATGAGTTTTGCTTTTCGATAAATAACAGATTTTCCCTACTTAAGTATAAGTGATATGCTTATTATAAATTGTTGATTTTTTCATTGTATTCACATTTATGTCTTCCAACCAATTGGATTATTGAGACATCAAAATTTCAAATGCACATACTCTCAGTATTTAGTCACCTGTTATAGTTTAGATTTATTGATTTTTTCGACCTTACTGTATTTGAGCTATTCTTGAACCTAGATAATTGATTGAAACATTTATAATTTCTAAAAAAAATAATTTATCCCATTTATAATAACATGTTGTTTTGTATTAAACTAGTAAATACTCTTCTTCTTTTCCCATATCTCATCTTTGATTGGAGTACATAGTCACCATGCAGTACCTCCAAAAATCTGTCTCTAATAAAGTATATATTAAGAGATTTGAACTTTTTTTCACACCATGTTTGCTCCCAAAGTGGATCATATGGATTTACACCGTGAAGATATCCACTCCGAAATTCCACTCCTCTTGTCATCCCGGTGGCGTAGTTGGTAGCGTGCACGCCTAGTAATCCAAGGAATGCAGGTTCAATTACCCATCTGTCGAATTTTAAAAATCTGAAAATGCAGGACTGGATGCCCATTGAGTTGAACATTTGTCTGACAAACAATTCTCATGAAAAATAATCTGTCAAGAGTCTTCACATTGTGGAAATGCATATACTCCACTTTCGGAGTGGATATCTGATATATAGTATATATTATTATTATCTCTAAGCTGATAAAAAAAAAACGAGAAAAGAAAATTTAATACAATTCAAAACACATTGAAAATATAACAACAATTATTATACATAATTTTTTTGATTCACGCCCATAGTATTTGGTCAGCTGTTTAGGGTCACGGTCAGAAAACTTTATTTAATTTTTTTGCCTTTACACCACAACATAGTTCTCGTTATAAAGTCATGGCCCGAAACATCCATCATACTTAATGGCAACTAAATAATTAATAAAATAGTTTGTTATTATATCGTCAATTCAAAATAGATTTATTACAGTTTTCCCTTTGACACTCAGCATGTAAACATCTTTAGTGCTAATATACTTTTATAGAGTACTTCTTCCAAGGATTTGGATTTAATTTATTTTTATGCAAAATTGGCTGTATTTAAGTGTTTTGATTATTAAAGATATTAGAAATTTTATGTAAAAAATAATTATTGGTAGTTTTTTAACTGATCCAAATACACTTGAAGTTTTAACATCCAATTATGGACAAAAATACACCACATTTACCATTACTCCAAACATTGTAATGGTAATAAATTACAACTTGCATGTTTCAGTGCTTGTATGGCTTATCAGGTTAAAATGCAACGCTCAATAAATTTGGATTAAAAAAATAGTATATTTTACTCTTGAATGAATATTATTAAATAAAATTATTCTGGATAATATTTAAATTCAACCACAACTTGTCCAAAATATTGACCACAAAATATGGGTCGGTACATTTTTGCAGTGAGCAGGAAATTGGACTGCTTTGAAAATAATTACCCGCATTGAGGTCATTTAATTATAATAAATGTAAAAATTTGTTATAATACAAATGTGTATGAAAATTTAACTTTCATCAATGTAAATACTATCGACTGAAGGTGCTTGATGAACGTTGACTCGAAACTTTAAATTATATAAACTATGTACACTATTGTGCATGGTTGATTCCGGCTTACTGAGACCTTTTGTGGGTCACACAATTATGTAAACAATAATTAACAGTAAAAGTAGATTCATCGAGATAAATTTAATTTCTATATTGTTCAAAATAGTTAGATCAAAATATGCGCATACTCCCCATTCTTTATCTAAGATATTTCACGATATGATTGTAATACTATATATATGTAAATATATATATATAGATATAACTTGTTGAGTGTGTATATCGCTGTTTAATTAATTAATAAACCTTCCAATCTATTGTAATGTTCTGAAATAATTAATGATTATGATGAGGATTATTGGTGAAATTTAATGCTAGGAGCATATACTTTGTAGTTTGAAGCCCAATAGAGTGTTTAAAGAATTGGTTGGAGTGGCAGTTTTATGACACATAAAAAAGTCATAAATATTTTGTATTTACATACTTTGACTGAAGGTGATATTATTTGATAATTGGAAAGTGAAAGTGATAAACTGTAATTTTAACACACTGTTTCATTTGTATTCTAGTGACATTATTTTATATTCTGAATTATTTAAAACTGGTAAATTTACATATGTTCCATATTTACATATGGAAGTTTACCAGTTTTAAATAATTCAGAATTTAAAATCAATTTCCATCAAGCACCATCAGTCGAAAATATTAATTACATTATTAAGTGTTGATTTTTAATCAAGGTCTTTTTTAATATGAAAAACATCAACCTCATATGTAAAAAATATATATTATTGCTACATTAATATATTTTTACAGTTAGTCAACCGAAAAATTCTTAAATGACGTAAAAAATAGCATAACTTCGTATAAGTCATAAAAATATTTACGTTTTATAATTAAGTATAAACTATTTATAAATATTCTATGAAATTAACATGTTGGTATAGAAATACAACCTAATAAAGCTAAAAGACGAAATCATGTTGGAATGCCTACACTTGATTCAAGTAGTTTTTTTTAAATTTAAAATTGCATTAGGGTTTAAAGATTTTTTTGTTAAACTATTGTAATGTATAATAAATCATTCAGTTCTTTTTTAATGTAAGTTTTCTGATTGATATTTCTAATGTTATAATAAAGCATTTTTAAGAATTTATATTGTATGTATAAAAGTAAAATATAATGCGTGTAAAGCCTACAATCAATCATAAATAATTGTGTGGCTTTAAATGGAAAAAAATTACAGCGTTCTTTTTACCACAAAAGTTATTATCATACCTTCGTCTGCCTTTGAGCTTTTTTGTGCGTCTAACGAGATATCCTCATATTGCTTTTCCCTTGTTAAAATGAACACACTCGCTGATTACTCAAAGCTTCCTCATGTGGAAAACCTAGATTGCTTTATAAATAATAGAATTTCTCTTGCGCTGCCATGCGACTCAACTTAGCTTGATTTTTCTATCTAAGAAAAAACATAAAACACCACGCTTATGAACGAAGTACACGAAAGAGTAATGATGAAACTTGTCGCTATACAAATAATAAAATTATCATGGTGTAAATCTTAACCTTTAAATCCACTGCTCTAACATTTTTGTGCTTAAAACCAAATTTCCTTTAAAATGTATCCATCCTATAATTCATTTATCCAAAATTTTAAAATTATATTTTTTATATTATCTAAAAGTTTTAAGTAAAAAGTGTTTGTGTAACCTAAACGAGAGATTAGCATAAAACCTAAAGCGGTTTTTGCGAGTTTTTTATGTAAGTAAGGTAAAAAAATAGAATGCTGAGTTTTTTAAATATACCAAAAAATATTAAAAGCAGGTAGTGATCTTTTTTTCTTGATCTGGAATTTATATTTACTACAACATTACACTTCTCATTGAGACATATTAATTTTAGTTTGACTACTTGTGTGCATATTTTAATCTGTTTAATTTACTTGTGGTTGATTTATGTAAAAAAAATCATTAACTGTTCTTTTGATAAATAAGTAAGCGTGAGTTTGATTCCTTTCATCTGATGAATTTTAAAAATCTGAATATGCAAGGCTGGATGCTCATTTGGTTGAAAATTATCTGACAACCAATTCTAGTAAAAAAAACTATCAAGATCTGTCTTCACATTGCGTAGAATTATTTACACCACTTTTGGAGCGGAGATTAACAGAGATGTGTAGATTTCTATGCTTCACTACTGGCACGGACATAAAAAAGGGCAACACATACTCGTACAGAAAAAAAGAGAAGCGTTGACGTGAAATAATTTTATTGAATAAAACTTTATGAAATAAACCAGAACTTTTTTAAATTTAGTTAAATAACATCATGACGTATGTATAACAGTAGTATAATAAAATTTATTTGCCGTGCATTCTCGATTATTAGGGTATGAGTAATATCATTTGCGGATTATCCGAGCCAAATGTTTAAATTTAACTACAGAATTTATTATTATTCATATTTTTGTTATGTATGCAAAATTTGGCAGTTTTATGGAGAAAATTTTTAATCTGTTCAAGGGTTTACCGATCTCAATTTTTCTTTCAACATCCTTAATCTGGACGTCAAGATGGAGCTCGCTGCATTTACTGCATTGCCATATAATTTGCGATAAGAAAGATCAAACACTCACACCTCCGTACAAAATATATGGAAAAAATAATCACCCTTAAGTTTTCATGTGTTGCGATTCATTGCAATTCGCTCGTCGAGAACGACGTCGCTGTGAAAGTCTCATCTCGATATATCAGTAGATAAAAAAGTATTTTTTTTTTGTTTTGAATTCTAAATTATTTAAAACTAGTAAACTTTCATATGTGATATGCATGGCTGAAGGAAGAAAAAAACCAAAGGTCAATATCTTAAAGTTTTTCATTGTTTAATTACACAAAAACTTCATCCTACACATATGGAAGTATACCAGTCTTAAATAATTTATAATTTAAAATCAATCTTTATCCAGCACCATCAGTCGAAAATATTAATTTTTGGTTTTGAATGGAAAATTTCATCGAAAATATTACTCATGTTACTTATATTTACCATTATTTGGATTATCCGTATTTTTTTATTATCCGTCCTCTCTTGACTCTCAACTTAACTCAACTCTCGACTATCCTTGATAATTCACGGATAGTTGAGAGTTCTCTTTATATACATACAAAAGGAATGTATTATATTTCAATTGATGAAATATAAAACCAAAAACTACTCAATATTTTAGAAATTTTATGTCGGTCAAGATGTATAATAGTTTCAATTCGAATTTTAAATAAATACATTTTTTCAAACTAAGTATTATTTAATAATATTTACTGAAGTACTCTATATATCGTATGAAGAAAACAGGGTGTTTTGCAACATGGCTCTACTATATCTTGAAGAGCATATCTTAATCGCATTCTTGCAGGTGCATTCCGTAGATAATTACTGCATATTTTACGGAGAATATACCCCGCTTTTGGTTTTTATTACTCCATACTTACGTACACGGGAGACCCATTTTCCAGCTAACCGCATTTTCTGTGCTTACCAACATAACTATCAAGTGTTGGAGTGCATTTTACTTATTATCAATATCTTTTTTTAATAAATTATATCACTATTTTAATACTCATGGTACTTTTTATCGCCTGATTGAGTTAGAAAACCTGAGAAAAAAAATACTTATTTATTTTGAAACTATTTTTTGCTAATCTATCGAATAAGTCGTTTGATTACTAATATTGATCTATTCAATCGTTTTTTGTATGTTTTTATGACAATAAATATATATATATATCTCGTATATGTATAATAGAGTGAGTAGTTAATAATCAAATAGTTTCATAGTTTTTAATATTATTAAATTATGGTAGCTTATCATAATTGTCGATGTACTGCAATTTTTTTAAATAGAACATAAAATATAACATTATTATTTTTATAAAATATATGAATTACTCTTTTCTATTTTTATGTTTTACAAAAATGACAGCAAAAAATTTGAATTAAAATAATTGAATATCATTTTATATTTTGTTTCCCCAGTAGCGTGAAGGTTAGTCTGGATGCCTAGCCATCCGGAGTATACGGTTTCCATTACTTCATATTTCGGGTTTTTAAAATAAAAAAATGCAGGACTTTGATTGTGTAATTATCTAACGTTAAGACGTTTTCATAATAAAGAAATCCATTTTTAAGTGGATGTGCTTACATTGTGTTGATCCATATGCTCCACTTTGCGAGCAAACATGGTATACATAACATACAACAATAAAAAATTTTCAAATTTATTTCAAACATAAATATAAGGTCTTCCCATACACATTTATTCGAGCATAATCATATTATGTAACGTAAGCTATCAAATATTTACTTTACTCTATTGTTTAATAAAACACCATTAAAATCTAAGTCAAGCAAATATTTTTTTACCTTTTTTATGATTTTATCATAGTTTTATATTTTACTAAGGTTTCCAAGCTACACCCCTTTCACTATTCACGGTATGTACGTACTAAAAAAATATACTGAAAAACTCAGGACGCTACCTTAGTGGGCTATAATGGTACAGTATTATCATTGATAATTATGGTGGTTGCTATTATATTGCGATAACGAATCTTATAGTACAATTGTTTCTTTGCACTTACAACTTCTCGTATGTGATAAAGTGTACATTAAACTCTATTTTTCATATTTGTACGGTGAAATGTATATTTTTTGATTTTGGAACATCAATAGCTATTATGGTAAATGTCAAAATTTTAAATGAAAAATACTTTAATAAGTTATCATTATTACAATTCTATTTTTAAAAAAACTTTATTATTTATCTCATCTTTTATGCTATAATGATAGTGTTGCTAACATTTATTTTATTTTGATATGATGACTTTATAATTAAAACACTTTAAATTCTAAATTACTTAAAACTGGTAAACTTCCATATGTGATATCACTGTTAGCGACC
>JAGVSQ010007995.1:0-14789 GCA_022683975.1 Rhyacophila evoluta
ACTAATAAGTTGTTGGATATAGCAATGGACTATTGGGGAACATTAGCTGATCATTTAATAATGAAAGTTTCAATAGCTGTGCTCGATTGATTTCCATAATTTCTTGAGAGTTTGTGTTCCCCTGTTTTACATACATATTAATGATCTCACATATGGAAGTTTACCAGTTTTAAATAATTAAGAATTTACTATGTATTGAGTATTATGTATCCCCGGTAGCGTAGTTGGTAGCGTCATCGCCTAGCAATTCGGAAAATGCGGGTTCGATTTCCCATCTATCGGATTTTAAAAAGTTAAAAATGCAGGACTAGATACCCATTAAGTTGAGCGATTGTCTGAAAAACAATTCTCGTAAAAAATAATCTATCAAAACGTCTTCGCATTGTAGAGATCCATAAACTCCACATTCGGAATGGGTATCTACACGTTGCGTCGATCCACATGCTCCAATTTGGGAGCGAACGTGGTATGTATATAAAAAACGTTTAAATTATCTAGTGATACCATACATTAAAGCTGTTCTTGGTAACAAATATTAATAATTCCTGTTTCGAATGAAACAAATAAATTTCTATTGCTGAATAAACAGTTAGTATAAAATAAAAGCTCATGGCGTTATAAATTTTACAGATTATTTCGACGAACAAACAATTTATAACGACGTCAAAATATTTGAACTGTCAATGTTCAGAGAATCTAACAAATATATTATTTCGTTTCACTTCATAAGAATCTTGACTTATTCTGTCTGAGGATTTGATCGTTATAACGATTTTTGTATTATTAATTTCGATACACAGTAAAACAAAGCCACGCATTTAGTATGATTTCGGAGAAAATTAAAATCGATATTTGGGTTACTTCTGTTGGCAATACAATTGTACTCAAACATTTGTTTCATATTAAATTATATTGAAGAGGTTTGAAATTGTAAGACATTTTGATATTAAAACATTGGCCGTTACAATGTTTTCGAAAGTGTTGGAATTTTAACGAAAAATTGACCATACATAACAATGTGTAGTTATTTTGATTATTAAAACATTATTTTATTTTTAAACGTAATACCTAACGTATTCATTGTCTGAAATATTTTTGATTGAAATATCGACTGTAGAAAAGAAAAATTACGTATCCCTGTTTTTCTAAAATAGATTTTTTTCGATAGTCAAAAATGAATACAAATATACGTTTTTTTGTGTTTTCTTTACTTTTTTTTCTATTTGGGTTACGTCCTTTTTTCTTTCTACAATTCATATGTATATAAAATATTGCAAAGTCTCGGAAAAAAGCACATGAGTTTTAAAAACTAATACCTACGTCGGATATCGAGAGTGAAGTGGCCTGACTTCGTAAAGGATTCTCAGATAAAGGAGAGGACGGGGCAGCCCTCTGTCATGTACTATGAATGCCTCAGAAAAGCCTGGATCCTGATTGTCTCCTTTTCCGATTCAAAAATTCTGGCGTTCTAGAAAATCGTTGAGTACTATTTACAGGATATCTAAATTTAAAAAATGCTAAGATGATGTGAAGTGACTGGCACGTGACAGAAAATCCTAGAGGTGTCCTGTGATAGTCATAAGGATATGACAAAGAGAGAATTTTTTTTTTGCAGGTATAAAGACGTGAAATGTTTGTTATTAGTATTTCTTGCTGATGTCACGAACGACGGTATATATATATGTGTGTGTAAATAATTGTTTAGACTAACGGTTCTCAACCGGGGTCTATATGCCACCCAAGGAGGTACAAACCAACAATTATCTTCCTGGGAGGCATACCAAATTCTAGGGGAGGTATAGCCAACATACATTACGCGAAATACTAGGTACGAAAGTAAAAATTACGATTTTGTGGAATGTACGAAAGTAGAAATCTCGAAATAGGATGAGAGCTAAAAAAATCAGAAAGGCACAGATTTCACATGAGACATAAATAATCACAATGTATTCAACTTAATACACTTCTATCAGAAAGATGTCGGCTGCAAATGTAAAATTAGTATCTAAATTTAGCTTTTATGTTTGAAAAAAGGATGACTTATGAAATTTGCAACCAGGAAAAAGGATATGCACCATATAAATTTCATTGAGTTTCTATAATGAAGTGTTAAATGTATATAAGATGGTGCGTCAATAAGATACCAGTTTTAGTCTTCATCTATTTTGTTTTGTCTTTTCAATGTTTTGAATTTGGTCCAAAATTATTAAATAGACGTTTGTTGTACCTCCTGTAAAAAAAATTCTATGCTGGTTACGTCCTTTTTCTTTTATATAGTCGATATGATATTTTAAAAGATCTTTTAAAATATAACTTACGTATTTTCATAGTCATCAACATTTACAAAGAATCAGACTGTAATATTTTGCGTGGCTGAAAAATTCAAGCTTCTTCAATGTAAACAATAACTTGGCCCCGTGAAAAGTTGTCAGTACGAACGAACCATACAATATTACACGAGACGAGCTTTCAAATAATATCGAAAAAAACTAAAAAACATATTCGCTGAATTTCAGCTTATATTATTTTTAAAATAAGTATAGTATATTTGATATAAACACTTAAATAATAGTACATGAACGCATAATAAAACGAGCGACCAGATGATAATAATAAATTAGTTGTTGTCAACATTCGTTTTCTACTTTAAAACCTTGTCCTCCATTCACCACGTCTCCATACCCATTATGGAGGCGTATATCGTAGAGTAAAGAACGTGAGATGTTCTTCAACGTGCCATAATTGTCCCAGAAGTAGCTTCCATAGATCTCGATTAACGTGCCAGGCTCATGATTTATATTATTAACACTGTTATGAACCATATGCTCTATACAGTATGGTGTAAATGTTTTTAAAGGTTATGAAAAGTGATTATTGTTTTCATAAAGGCAGCTAATATTTTAATAGAAATTACTACGCTAATCAATGTATCGTTCAACCATTTGACTGCCGAATGACGATATGTCGTCATTTCTAATATTAACAAGAAATGCGAACAATAATTATTTTGCGTCTGCCTTAACCTTTTTGAAATATTACATACTGTGAATATGAAGAGTTGTATTATAATAATAATATTATACTTTTTTATCAAAAATAACTATAGACAATGTCTCATGGTCAATGAAAGTAGGATGACTAAAATTAAGACGGAATTACGATTCTGTTAGCAGTTAACACGTAAATAATTTCTAATTGAATTCAAAATTTTTCATTTTACTATCGATTTTGATATTATATTAATACAAATGTATTAAAAGTATATTAAAATCTTAGTGCAGTATTTTTTTCCACGTACGCTCCAAAAGTGGAGCATATGAGCCTACACAATGTGAAAATATTCGCTCTGAAAGTGGAATATATGTATCTCCGCACTGTCTACGTATCTTGAATTTTTTTTGGAAGAATTGGCTGTCAGACAAGTGCTTAACCCAATATGCATCTCGGATTATTTTTAATTCCAACAGTTGTGAGAGTTAAGTACAGATTCCTCGGATTACGAGACGCACTCTTACTTATACAATACTCGAAGACAAATTTTAACTAAATCATTTTATTTACGCATTAAAATCTTCCGTATTATAAATAGTTTGTTTAAAATATTGCCCCATTTAAATCATTCAGCGTTGCCTAGTTACGTTTTGTCGAATAGCATCATCCAACGTAATATTGACATTAGTGTGTCGGGACTCTCACAAGCACGGAGCGTCGGTTGATCATCGACAGACGCGCAGAAACAACGGGGTGGGGTGCGACCGACGTTAGCGACGTCTTTTCCTCATGCCCGGTTCTTATATTTTTCTCTAATTCTTGGCACTGATTCAGCCCCTAACTGGATGCACACTAGGATTCGCAATTCATTGTAGCTGGAGAAAATCAGGGAAGCCCCGAATATAGTAATCCTCCTATGTATATTAATATAGCTATAATTCATTATTAACTTTTTGACTCCGCCCCGAAAGTAATGCGTAAGAATCTCAAAAGTGTAAGATGAACACTTCAAAAATGAAAGTTTACGTCTCTTCGTACTATCAAAATTTATTTTGAGAGATATTTTATCAAGAGAATTAATAGTCGGTTAATTTATTCAACTGTTTAAGAACCCAGCTCTGTATTAAAATTTAAAAAATCATGCAGCAGTATTCGAGCCTAAAATATGATCTAAAAACCAACTATATCGTAATATAAAAAATACAATTAAACAGCTATTTGTAATATTATATTTTACTTAATATTCGTGAAAAATCAGTTCTTCTCCTAGTAAAAGAAGCTTTCTAATATTGAGTGAGTTAAATAATAGTATTTATTTCATTCAACGAGTTGGCGTAACGGCAACTGCTTTGACAAATAAACATACAACTATATAAACTTATAAAAAGTCATGTTCGCTCCGATAGTGGAGCATATGGATCTCTACAGTGTGAAGATATCCGCTTAGAAAGTAAAGTAAATAGATCTCTGAAATGTGAAGACTTCTCATGAAAAATTATCTTTCACGAAAATCATTTATCGGACAATTGCTGAACAAAACGGGCATCTAGTCCTGAATTTTAGATTTTTTTTAAATTTACATGTGTACAAAACGAGCTCGCATATCCCGGATGCTAGGCACATACGCTAACCTTTACACTATCGGGGAGACAATAATATCATATGTTATATTTAAAATATGTATGGTAAATACTTTCTCACATAATTTCTACAATAACTAACGTTGGTTGATTGTTCATTATCATAAAACAATGTATGTGTTTATTGATAATATGCAAGCGCTTCATATTGACAGTAAAAATAATCGACATAACTTAGTTTTTAAGATTAATTTACCATATTTTCCCTATTTGATTATTTGTCTAGTACTAGTAATGTTTTTATTTATACAATTATTCATAATGTTACGTGGATATTCATAAACTGCATCATATAAAAAACATACTTCATTTATTAAGCGAATAGAATAGACATAGCTTAAAAATTATGTAGCACACTTTTCTAGAAATTTCAGAGTTTGTGAAAGCCGTCATTATTTTAATTTCAAAATCTTTCAAAGTATTTTAAATTTGCCGTCGTATACAAGTGTAATAATAATGGAAGTATCTTGTAAAAAGATTAGTTTAAAATAATGTTAATGTAAATATTATAATATAGATTAGTTTTGAAGCAATTTTGATAACAAGTATACACTGCGCCCATACTGTATAAATCACGCTTAATCTGAATATGAGTCGGCTGTATATTGTGAATATTAAGCTGCCTTTAAAAGGCTTCAGGAGAGGCTTTATAATATTTAATTTTATATAAAATTTCCGTAAGTAGGTAAACAGTAATCTTCTTTATCGTATACTACAGCCTTGTTGTGCAAATAATGATTAATGATGTATATAGATAGTTGAAAGGTGGGTGTAAAATGTAATTGGCTGGCATTGAAGGCGCGTCCCTGGCATGAAGGCTTCGTCGATTTGCGACGCCGTTAGCGACGCGGGCGTCCATCGTCCGTTAGCTCCGTCGCCAGATAACGGCGGCCGTTACGCCAAATAATAAAAATATCAAAAACAAAAGCGGTCTCTATATTGCTAACGCATTATATTTTTGCCAACGGAAGATTCGACATGGATTTTATTTTGTGAAATATTTTCTTTTCGGCAATGATATTTTTTAAGTTTTTAAGTCACATAGTTAGCTTAGAGAAAGTAAGAATAAAATGTATTAAGAAATACAATTTTCTTTCACAAATAATGTGTATTATTATATAAAATATTACTGCAGCATTAATAAAGAAAGCTTTTATATTGCAGGATTTATATATTGGAACAAATTCACTGGCGTTTGTAATAAAAACAATAAAAATACTAAATTATTATATTTTTAAATACTTCTAAATAGTGCCTTTTTCAAATATGTATAAACACTTTGTGAATGTTTTATTAAAATTAATACGCGTTTTTTTCATATTGTATCATATTTTTCTCTTACAAGTAAAACTACTGAAACTTTTTGTCGTTTTAACTAATTGTTTACTTATAATTAAGTACATGATGTATTCCTGGTATCTGAGAGATTAGCGTGTTTGTTTCGGAGATGAAGATTACGCACTCGAATCATGTAGTTAATTTTTTTTAGTTGAAATATATAGGACTAAGTACACAACGGATTAACGGATCAGTTGACAGTCAATTCTTGTAAAAAGCTGTCAAAGTACTGCTTTAACATGCGAATATTAATAAAGACCATTTATAGAGTGGTCATCTTTACATTGTTGACATCTATATATTTCAGTTTTGAAGCAGATATAAATACAAATACTTGATGATTATGAAAGCTTATTATATGGCGTTAACTTTGGTTTCAGTTTAGTAAACTACACTTTTTGAATGCAAAACTTGCAGTTTATTAACATGTTTCTAAAGATTAGAGTAAAAAGTTAGGTTAAATAATTCTATGTAAGAAATGTGTGTGACTTGTTTGAGAGGCAGATCAGTTCGTTCAATCTCTCAAAGAGTTACTGACGAAATTTAAATCCATGTTGCGCATTGCTGTTTCCAGCTGTAGTTTTAGTATGCACGTTATCAATCATGTTCGCAGGTGTTACAAAGTACATTAGTGAAGTGTTAACTTTTGCTATGTTTCAGTGCATATACGGATGTTACGTGCACTCTGCCATCCTACCCACCTTTCACAGAAGGTGTTACTGGCTCTTACAGGTGAGTTAAATGATTAGTTCTTTAATAACTTGAAACCTCTTTTTAGTTTTTAATGTATTACTATAATATAGAATGTTGCAGAAAGAACTGTATCTATTAATTTGATGTAATTGTGTATATATATGCCAGTCAAATACGAATTGCCTAAGGCGGGGTTTCCCAAACTGTGTTCCGCTGGACCTGAATAGGTGTTCCGTGATAATTCGGAAAGGTTTTATACACTGCAACACATTTAAAAATCTTCGACTTCATATTGAAAGGCGAATGGTGATAAATCTCGACTTATGTTTATGACACTAGTATCTAGCCACAGATGGACGACCATCTTTTCTTACACTGTGCGCATAAAAGAGATGGGGTATATTGTTTTCATCTGACCGACTGACAAGCTTGCCAGCTTAACGATAGTTAAGATTGACAAAACTTTTAGCCACCCTAAAATAAATCAGAATTCTGATAAAACAGCTTAAAAATACATGTTAAATATAATATATAATGTTAAGCATTTTTTTTATTTATTTTTACTAGCAGGAATTACCCAACCTAAAAAATAGCGTACCGTTAAAATTTCCGGGTTTGCAAAGTGTTCCATTGCAGAAAAATTTGAGGAACCCTGGCCTAAGGAACTGTTTATTTGAATTATTATTCATTTGAGTCCGAGTCATTTTCTAATTTTGATCAAAAACATTGTAGATTCTTAGACTCTCAGCGTATTGTAACAAAGTTATTTCATTTTTTTATTACCCATGCATAATAATTAAAGTTGATATTATCATTGTAAGTTGTTTGACTATACTCAAAAGTTAACATATCTTAATCCAGTTGATATAAATGCGATGCTATTTACGTTTATTTACAAAAAAAACAACCATCTTTTCTGTTTAGATTTTGGTATTCTTATAAAAAGAGTAAACGTATATGACAAAGTATTATTCTAAATCTAAATATTTCATGTATTGAAAATAGGCTGATGCGTTGACAAGTATCATCATAATTATATGTAACAAAATAGGTTTTTCACGAATAAAATTAAGTCATGAACTAGCATTACTTGGTATATTAAATTTGAACTACCTATATCCGTCGTTATTGGATATTCACGTAAGTTATAATAAAACTGTTTTTAATATATTTCAGAATCCGGATATAGTTTTGGTGCACTACTTGAATGTCCCTTATCCAGACGATAACAAGCTGGCGGTGATCACTCCAAGTCTCGCCCTCTGGGGAGACAAGAAAGAATGGACAAAGGAAGAACTGGTCAGCCAGTTGAAACCCATGTGTAAGTGATAATGTACAACATATATTATCGCTATATATTTCTATAACATCGATATTGTTAAAATTAGAGTCATTATACACGGACTGATTTTTGTAGTCGTGTTGACCACAATAATATTAATTGTAATTAATATTTACTTATATTACGGTAGGCGAAATATTTTAGAAATTTTAGTTAAATATTTATACGGCAAGTCTAGTTTGTCGAGTCAATTTAAATACAATATTAGCCCAACATTTGAATGATTATTTTCTAATAACTAAAACTGAAAATTAGTCGCAAGCCTTGGTATACAGTGTCAATAACTAGTTAGTCATTTCAGGACTTGTCTTCGAGAAGCAATACTCTCGTATCTTAAAAAAATACAGTATTTTATCTTTATAAGGCAGCCAATTTTATTTTTTTTACCAAAAATCAACAATAATATAAAATATACACATATTTCTCTCGCCATATCCACTTCCTGAATAGAGCATCTGGCTGCCCTATGGTGCCTCCAGTAAGTCTTGTATCCTCCCAGGTCATTCTAGCATCTCTTAGTTCTGCCAAGTAGATCCTGTGGATGGTACCAGCCGGTATTCCAGAACTGGGGAGGACCATGACAGGGGGAAAACATATTAGACTAGGCATTTTACACATTCTTGTTTACAGGAATTGAAGATTTGCGTAGCTACTCCTAGAAGATTCTCCAGTAACGGGTGATTGGAGAATTAATTCCGAATGTATAAGATTGTGGTATAATCGTTTGTTCAGTTCGAAGACTTAACTATTTTTTTTATATTTTGATTGATTGTCTAAGAATTTTATAAGTCCTTATAAAAATACATCCAAATATATATTTTTATGATGAGAAGGTTTATGTTTTCCTTTATTTTGAAGTTAAAGTAGTGATTTTCCTCTTGTATATTGATTTTCACATTTTATTTAAGTCTTTATGTAATAAAATTTCATTTGAAATGCTACATTTTCTTGAATTTCCAGTCTTCAGCGAAGACGAACCAGATGTCAACAATGAACTGGAAATATCTGTAAGTAACTTATAAAATATGTATTGTATACTGAATATCTTTCATTCAGTAAATTGATTTTTCTCTAAAATAATTCTATCATATTGTGCTACACGATGCATTGTATTTTTTCGTTCAAGAGTTCTCAGAAATATCTTTCCGGTTTGTTCACTGAAATGTAGTGAAATGAAACAGGAAGTCGTCATACCAATCGAAGTTCTTTGAACAATCAGAGAAAATAAATGATATTTCCTGTATTAAAGTAGATATCTTTCACTGGTAGATGAGTACACGTAGATAACGTAAAATTTGGGTTTATTAATTCGTATCTCAATATTATTGGGTGGAAATTTTTCTCGGTAACGGATCAATGAATTTTTCGCACTTGGAAAGGTTCTTATTATAATTTATGTGAACTGATCATATGTACTGTTTTGATTGGGATCATTTTTTTGTTACCTGTATCATCCTATTAGTAACAGTATATGTTATTTTTCGCCAAGTTTATGATATAAATATTTAAAACATACCTTAATATTAAACATAACCTATCATTAAATGCATTTGAAGTAATAAAAAAACTTAAAGCACGTTCATTTCAAATATGGACCATATGGATCTCCAAAGAATGAAGGCTTATTTTGACCAATTGTATTTTACAACCATTGGTTATTCCTACTCCATTGGATACCTAGTTTTGAATATTTGATTTTTTTTATATCTTTATACATCTGTAAGATTCGAATCCCGGTATTCTCTCCAGTAGCGTAGTTGGTAGCGTGCGTGCCTAGCGATCCATGGAATGCGGATTCGATTCCCCATTTGTAGGATTTTAAAAATCCCAAAATGCAGAACTGGATGCCCATTGGGTTGAGTAATTGTCTGATAAACAATTTTTGTGAAAAATAATCTGTCAAGACGTCTTCACATTGTGAAGATTCATATACTCCTCTTTCGATGTGGATATGTTCACATTGTGTAGATCCAAATGCTCCATGTTAGTAGCGAACATGTTATGAAAAAAAAAGATTCGAACCCATAATTTTCGACGCCGTAGTGTGCACGCTTCTCGGCCACTGAAAAGAAAATCGCCTATTGCCCTTTTTTATGCATTAAAAAATAATTATAATGGGTCATTTCGATATTGTATTAATGAAGTTTATACTCGCACCTTTCGTTGTGCTTAAAATGAAATGTTGATAGTTCATCTTTTTTTGTCTAATTATAGACTGCTGAGACGGTGGAAGCGATCGTCGGCCAGCTGATGGAAAAACAGCGTCTCGCCCGCCAAGCCGCGCTGGTCAAACAACTGGAGTGCGGCTGCGTCGACGGAGCGTGTCCACCCGGAAAACCATGCCCGCATCATCCACCAAACGTTAGACGAATCACGGCAGCCAAGTCTCAGGTGGAGCAGCAACAGCAGCAACAACCGGCCGGAACGAGCGGAAGACACCATTCTGATAATAACAACCAAGTTTCATCAACCACTGGCACAGGAGGAATACTATTAACAACGAATAGTCACCCTACAAGAGTGTACTCGAGAGACTCCAGAATTCTTCATCATTCTCATTCAAGCTTAGTCACTCACGTATCAAACGGGAATAACATACCAACATCAAATCCAACAACGACGTCTCCACCTCTTGTGTTGAGTTTATCTCAAATTCAAGGCGGTGGTGGGCTTTTAATTTTAAATAGTTCGGCGGGTAATACCACAACGAATTCGGTTATGCACCAGTCTCTGGTATCTCCATTGTCTGTTACATCGTTCGTCTGTAATACAGACTCTAGAAACACTCACCGTTTGACGAAAGACACTCAATACAAAGGTGGAACTTTAGTTTTGAAACAGGAAGTGATGGAGACATCCGGATCACCATCGCCATGTCGTCATAATTCGGATTCCGGATATGGAAACTCCCGTCCGACCACCGGATTAAAAATGGTCAACAGAATAGCTAGGATCTCCGACGATACAAATGATAATAATATATCAACGGTTCTTTTTGAAACTTTGACTAATGGAAGAAGAGAAATGAACGTGAAAAGAAATCAAATTTCAAGGATGAACACGGCTTGCAGTGCACCAGCTACGCCCTCAAAATATGTGGAGCATACTGAAGAGAAGAATGAAAAACGATTGCATAATATATACAGTGATACCTTGGTTCTTTTCGGTACCGAATCTGGTGGTTCACTCATCAGTCAAAGCGACGGGTCTTCTATTGTAAATGGAACATTCTTCAACGAAACTCTGGATCTGTCCCACGAAGATATACAAAAAACTCTTTCAGCAAACATGCCACTTTGCTCTTCAGATCTTGACCAGCTGACAGGCAATAATACAATCATGCAGTCAAACAGTGTTGTGATAAACACTGATACTGTTCAAGTACCCGGCGAAGAGTTGTCTCCGAATGACGTGATCGTTTCAGAGATCAACCCGATGGATTTCATTGAAAATTGCGATGTTGTAGTATCGCCAACTCACGTGGTCGATGATGACGTCTTTGTGAATTTGGATGCTTTTGATATGCTCGGAGATTTTCCAGAGCTAGAAGCACTCGACCCGAATACTGTGTCAAACCATAGTTTGCTACATGTAAGTTATTCTGTAAGTGAACTTTTGATGTTGTAGCATGGCGTGAATGAAGGCTTTTTAGAAATAGACACAGTAAAAGTCATGGGCAATTTCTTTTTTTATGCGCAAGGTGGTGGAAATGTCATCACTAGACCAAGTGCTCCTATAATTAAAGATAAGGGTTGACGAAATGTTGAAAATAAAACAGGTAGTTGTCTTCTGACATTGGATTTATTATCATATCTTTCATATTTGTTTTTAATAACATTAACAGTAAGTTTTGATGTAAACGTTTCATCCATTAAGGCATTTTTATATGTACAAAATCGAATTAGCACCAGATAAGTAGCTCGGATATCGATACCTTCTATAAAACCCTAATGTTAATTAAGCACAGGATACTGAGAGAGTCTAGTGCTCTCATATCGTAATATATATAAAATTAATGTTTAAGTGTTAATAATTATTGTCTTCTCTATAGTTCCAACCTTTCAAGTAATAATTTGGGATAGTGCTTTTATGAATGGTTTACAGTATTTGAATAAATTTGGCTTTAATATTAATTTCGAAAATTTCGTCATAGATTGAAGGAAAATCAGGTATCCATTGCGACATGAAGAACGACTCGAGTAGCCCTCCGTCTGGTTCCCAGTCTGACGGTAGAACTCCTGCAGCATGTATCACTGACTTCTCACCGGAGTGGGCGTACCCTGAAGGTGGTGTCAAAGTGTTGGTGACTGGTCCCTGGCATTCGGCGTCATCTTCGTATGCAGTTCTGTTTGATACCTTACCTGTACCAACAACCATGGTGCAGAGTGGAGTGCTTAGGTGTTATTGTCCAGGTATTACATTTAATTATTAGTAAGTGAATTACCTTTTGTCATATTATAAGGTTTAAGTAAATATAACATTGGTTTGTCAGATTCAATTGTCACTTAAGTTAAGTTATTAGCATATTAAACTCCATTTTTTCTTTTTTTTGTGACATGCATTTCGTATATTATTTTTTAGAAAACATTTGATTTTCAAGGAAAAAAATGAATATAATATGTAATCCGAAGACAGATATTCAAAGATAGGGTAATTTAAATTAAGTTACAGCTGTGTCTGAAAAAATAATCATGAATCATTATAAGCAAATGGTTAATTTCTTGAAATGTTTTTACACGTTCCTAAAAAATCATTTTGGTACTTTCAATAGTTTGTTTTAAGCCCATAAATTTGTTACTTTCAGCTCATGAAGCAGGCTTAGCAACTCTCCAAGTTGCCTGTGATGGTTTTGTGATTTCCAACTCTGTAATCTTTGAGTATAAGCTTGCCCCGAGAGAGGAAGGATTGGCGGCACCTGAGACTAAAGTGGAACCAGCGAGTGAAGGTATGCTGCGGTTTACTCTGCTACATCGACTGGAGTCTATGGATGACAAGTTGCAGATTAAGCAAGAACCTGATGGCTTGGATTCAGTAAGTGTAAAGCATACTGTTTTAATTTAATAGATAAAAGTTCATAATCTACAAATGGGGGCTAATTAATAGCTAGTTATTGGACATTATTGTTCTCTAATATTGTCTGTTTAAACTTACTATAAATTTATAGTGCTATAATAAAAGCACAATACCCAACTAAGAATCTTCAAGAATGGTTCCAACAAAGGAAAAAAAGCAATTCAAAACTCATACCTCAAAATAGATAACCTTAAAATGAACATTATGATAAATTATATTATTGTAAAAAGAGATGAACCATACAGAAAATTAATGTAGGAAACTATTTTTTTTAATATCGCTTCTTTCTTGATATCCATTACTGTTAGTATGGTTTTTTAAATATTATGGACTTCAGTTGAGAATCGCTGAGATACTACAGCATCTTCAAAAAATTAATCTATAATCAATTATCGTATTTTTATATTCTGATACTTTAAGGCTTTTTGTCAACATGAATCAATTTTCCAGGTTGAAGACACTGCCCTATTTACCCAGCCTAACTTCGAAGATAGATTAGTCACATTCTGTAGATCAATGACGAGTCGTGTGTGGCGAGGAGATGCAGCAGAGCCTCATTGTCCATCCACCGGATCAGTTCTGAAAGGAATGACCCTCCTTCATTTGGCAGCGTCTTTGGGATACTCAAGGCTTGTTTGTGCCATGTTGCATTGGAGAGCTGAGAACTCTTCAAGGGTTCTCGAAACAGAAGTAGATGCAATGAGTCAAGATAATGATGGATATACACCATTGGTGATTATTTTTTTTTAAATAATTGTGACTATATCTATGTTTTTAATATTGTATTAAATTTGTTAAGGTAATAACCTTTTTAAATAAAAAAATATATTGATTTCTGCTTAAAACTACAATCTTTAAAATTCCACATTGGTCTCATTTTCTCCAACAAACTTAATAATTGTTCAATATTAGTTTTTTTTATAATTTTTTATTTTGACTTTAACTGGATGATTTTTGCTTTATACAGATGTGGGCCTGTACTATGGGACACTGTGAAACAGCACTGGTTCTATATAGATGGAACCATACAGCTCTTCATCTCAGAAATAAGTCATCAAGAACCGCCCTGGACTGCGCCAGCCTTCGCCGACATGGAACAATCGTGCGTGAAATTCGGCGACTTGAGGCAAAGCGTGAAGCAGCAGGAGCCACACCATCTTCTTTTGATAGTTCAACGATATCATCATATGTCAGTTCAGCCTCTTTCAATGGATCCATTTCGTTATCATTCTCTAACTCGGGAGCTTTTGAGAGCTCTGCATCTATACCATTTTCGACATCGGGCTCGTTTGACAGTTCAGCTCTTGGAAGAACTGGAAGTGGTGCATCAGACTTTTCAGCTGGTGTTTCTCCAGCTACTTCTGTTTCTTCTCTGTCATCAATTGCTTCGTCTAGTCGTGTGCATGATGGAGTATTTTTGAGACCTGGTGCTGTAACGAGGTAATAAATCAACATCTGTGTTTGATCTCTAATAAATAAATAAAGCATGCAGATTTTCTAACTTCACAGTGTCGACAGCATTCTAAACTACTTATATATATATATATAATAGATGGACCACAAATAAAAAATATGGATATAAAAAAATTGAATAGATATGCCAAAAACAAATAAATTTAAAGCATTTAAGGTTATATATAGATAAGGACATATATAATAATAATAGTTAAGTATAAAGACAATATATATTATCTAAGAAAAGTTGTACTAAG